>APFE031257774.1:0-26530 GCA_000404065.3 Pinus taeda
CTTCCATACTGCAGCAAAAATGACCCCATTTATGGCACTTTATGGATATCATCCATTGTCCATCACATCATCTTTAAAAGAAAATTCTAAGGTTCAAGCAGTGGAAGATCACATTGAGCATCAACAACAAGTTCTCAAACTCTTAAAGGAGAACCTCACTTTGGCGCATAATAGAACGAAACAACAAACATATCAACATTGCAACGAAAGAAGTTTTGATGTAGGTGACAAGGTATTTCTACGACTACAACCATACAAACAAATGTCCCTCAAGCAAGCTAAGAAGGATAATAAATTCTCACCAAAGTATTATGGTTTATACAAGGTGTTACGAAAGATTGGTACTATGGCGTATAAATTGGTGATTTTTGCATCTTCTCGAGTGCACCCAGTTTTCCATATTTCATGCTTAAAGAATGTTATAGGCGAGAAGGTCCCAGTTTAAACAATATTGCCAAAACTTGACGAGGAAGGAAAAATCATATTGGAACTTGAATAAGTCACAAAAACAAGAAATCGATAGCAATGAAATCGATCAATTTCAAAGTATCTCATCAAGTGGAAGAACTTACCCACTAAATTTTCCAAATGGGAGGATAAGAATTTTATACAAAAACATCCAGAACTACTTAAGCATTGAGGACAACACTTTTTGAAGGAGGGGGACATGTTAGGTCCCTATAGTACTAGTGTAACCCCTTATTGTTATTAGCAATGTTTTAAAACTCCGACTCCGACTTTACTCAACCGAGGGTTGACTCCGACTCTGACTCGGTCTCGACTCAGTTGGCTCAATTTCAATGACTCGGTCGTTGTAAAAAGTACATTAAATATTTTTTTTATAAAAAAAACATAATTTTAAATATTTTCAATCATGTTTCCAAACACACAGCATTAGAATATAGATAGAAGACAACGTATGATCAAAGTAGGCTCATGAATATATCCATTATAGCAAAATGGCACCCACTGTCCAATACATACATGATGATGATATAGAGATCAAAACAAAAAACAAGAACACATAACCAAGGAGGCTACAAATGGCGTTATCCTCCAAAATAGATTGTAAGTCATCAAGGAACTAATACAAGGGTCCAAGAGTGTTCCTCGCTCCAAGAAAGTCCCAAAGTGCGTGTGTACATCTTCAAAAGGTGCATCCTCCACCATGATATCATATAGGAGAGACCCTATGTCACCCTTTTCAAGCATGTGAGTGACATGGCACCCCTAAGGGTAAGAATTGGCATCAAAGAGGGATGTGCTAAGCCTCCTAAGTCATCTCAATGATAACCATCCTCATCTGTGCTTTGGAAGAAGGCACCATCCACCAAAACAGGGTCAAGGCCAGCCAAGGGGCATCTTCAGTCCATTTGGGCATATCATCAAATAGTCCAACATCCAAGCTTTTAAGTTTAGTGTTTTAGCATTTGGAGGCTCATCGAGGGGTGTCGCATCACGTGGAATCAACTCAAGGCTCGATGCCCCTCTTTGGAGGGCCAAGGTTAGAGTTGTTTTAAGAAAGGGGCAAAGAACCTATTGTAAGGTTTTGAAGAAGAATGAAGCTATCCCTTAAGGAATCTCTACTACATATATACCACCTAAACAAACCTCTCAAGATCAAGCGAATTAAACTTACTTAGGGACAAAAAACCATTAAAGTATCATAGTGAAAACTTTGGAGTCCCCCAAAAGCAAAAAAAAAAAAAATCATTGTTTTTTAGTTCACGGGCCACTATCATCCACACTGGCTGAGTAGGCTCGAACTCGGTCGAGTCAGTCGGGTTATTACCAAGCCGGCCAACTTGTTTAGCCGAACCGATTCACTGACCGACTCGACTTGGTGAGGCCTTGACTCGCACCAACTTGGCCGAATCGGTTCCAAGCTGGCTTAATCTTAAAACATTGGTTATTAGTAAAACCCCCTTATTGTATTATTGTGCCCATATAGTCCCCATGTTGTTATTATTATGCCCCATAGAAGCCCACTATTGTTATTATTGTGCCCCTACAATATTATTGTTATGTAGGCTCTGATTGTGTTGGGATCCCTTAGACTCATATATATAGAAAGGAGGTCTTGTCATTTGTATCATCCAAGAATTGTTCATTTGTGTAATGTAAAGGAGGTTGCCCCCTCGAAGAGGTTGATTTTGAAGTTGTTCATCTATCTTTTCTATCTTTTTGTGAGTTGGTTTCATAACAGTATGGAATCCATAGCTTTAAAAATTAGGTTGTCTGAACCGGAAACCGGTCAAACCAACAGGTTCACTAGCTAAACCAGTCGGATCGGTCAAAATATCGGGTTAGAGGGCCGATTTCACCTATTTTTCACAAAATTTGAGCCTAACTGGCCAATTTATGATGGAAGTTTCGTCATAAACCGGTTGATTCATTGGCATGTCGGTCGTGGATCCACCGAGAGGCTTTTTCGAGGCCTTTTTGGGTGGAGGAGACTAAAGATCCTGAGTTTGATGTTGATTTTGATATTGACATGGCGTTTGGGGGGGGGATGAAGCAGATTTGGTAGCAGCAGCGCCATCGAAGACAGAATAAGTAGTCGCATCAAGTAAAGGCAAAAAACCAATGGAAGGTACTAGTCATGCAGCTTGACCACCTCGTGCTTCCATTAGGTCCATTTCTATTGTTATTGGTGGCAATGCTACTACTGAGGTTGCAAATGAGGTGTTAATTTTAGGTATGTTCTATGCTTAGAGCAATTTATTTCAATTTTCACATTTAGCTCAATATCTTTTCCAAATTAGCAATCAGATCAGCATTAAAGTAAATTACAGATAGAACATAAATGTAGATCGCAGAAAACAAGCCAAGACAAGAGGACACAAGATGTGGCACTAGCCAAGGACAAACACCAATGTGGGGAAACCCTTGGTCAATTCTTCTTATATATTCTTCAATAGTTCAGCACAGAGAGAAAGAGAGAGATAGTGCATTTACAACAAACGTCAACACTTTGACTTATCTAAATAAGAGAGCATAGATCATCTCTAAGAAGATGATACATGAAGTAGTTGAACTCAGTTGAAGACATACTACTTCAACTGATTCTCCATTGCCTTGTTGCACTTATCATTGTGTTGCTCCTCATCATCATGCTGCACCTCACTATGTTGCACCATGTTGCACCCATCTTCACTATGTTGCATCTCATCATGCTTCACTAGTCATGGTTGTACCCATCATTGTGCTCAATGTATACTACAAAGTATCATCACGTTTCACCACTGCGATTAAGTTGTTCTTCATCACATGCTCCCATCACCGAGTTGCACTCAATCATTATGCAGCGCTATATTGTTGTCTCCAACGACATGCTACATCCAACTGTTGCATCTAGATATGTAGTTGCATCCATAGGTTGTATCTTAACATGTTGCATCAATTGTTGTAGCCAACCATAATGCTTCATCACACGATGTGACCTTGATGTCCCATGCATCTTTGCAGCACTATGTTGCCCAATTGTCCCATGTATCTTTGCAGCACTATGTAGCCTAGTTGTCCCATGTATCTTGCTGCACTATTCACCTTGTTGTCCCATGTATCATGGCTCCACCAAGCTCCATTGCCTAGCTGTCCCATTTACTAACACTATTGTTCCAAGTCTACCTTCACTGTTGCTTATATTGTGATTGGTTAGGGCATCTGGCAGCCCTTACACACCCATCTATCAGTCCAAAAATAGCCCTCAATGACTGCAACATACCTTCATGAGACACCTCCCCTAGCATGTTGTTGTTCTAGGCATATTTGAGCCCTCAATTCACCTTACACAAGTCCTAACTGTGATGCTATTGCCTGCGGCCTAGCACACAGTACTTATGTAGCTTACAGCGTGCACCGTACAAGTATTCCAAGTCAGCCTACCCAACAAGTACTTGTGGCCTCCTTCCAGCAGCTCCATGCCTTGTTTTAGCCCTTAAAACAGTCCCTGATCTCCTCTTGCTAGGACTGTGGCTAGGGCTTGCTAAGGCCTCCTTAATCTCCTCCACATCACGTTGTCCAAAATCTCCTCGACCTTCTTAATTGCGACTAGGCTCTAATGTTAGGACAGCGTAGGGAATTACCTTGGCCTCTTCTTGTTGCGGCTTATCCTCCTTCAACAAGATTTCCCCTAGGTATGCGTTACACTAGGGCATCCTTAGGACTGCGGCTAGGGCATCCTTAGGATTGCGGCTAGGGCTTCCTTAGGACGGCGTTAGGGCAGCTTTAGGTTAGCATAGAGGTTCCTTCCATGGCTTCATTGGCCTGTCATCTTTGTTGCAGCTAGGGCAGTCTCCTTTCCTCCAACATTTAGGGCTTCTTCCTCCTAGATTTCTCTCACACTAAAACCCAAGATAAGTGGAGAGAAATCAAGTGAGAAGTGTCTGTGAAATGACTCTCAAGTCATCTCCTTTTATACTAAAACGTTGAGCACATGTGGGGTTTATTTAGTTGTTAGCCGACCTTGACAAATTGTCTTATATCACAAATAAATTCATAACTCCATGAATACTTATCGGAATCAGATGATCTTTAGATCAACCCTACACCTCACGATGAGAGGGATCCAAGAAAAATATTAGCTGCCATAAATAAGATGACCCACATGAAATTTGCCCTAGTTGCCAATTTTAACACTGAGGCATCCTCAGACTCTGATTCAAATGATGCTTATATAGTTCCTGTTGATGATCTTGTGTCTAGTAGTGGTGATGAATTTGATCATGATGAGGAATGATCATGTTGATCACTAATATGTACCAATAGACTTGTAGTCTTGTAGTAGGCCAATGGCCCCATAGCTTGTAGCATTATTTTTGGACTTTATAGGCCATTTCGAGCTTCATTGCTTATGTATTTTGTCGATGATATGTATTGCACTTGATGCCATTTTGATATATTCACCTTTACATGGTATATAGATGAGCAAACTTTGCATATTTTGTCTTTATTGGTTTGGAATCATGATTTTAAATGTTAACAATAACTCTTTTCATTAAAAATTAATTATTTCATATATTTTTTAAAAACTGGCTCATTGAGATCTGACCAATCCTAGTTTGACCGATTTCGGTTTGAAACCCGGTTTATTAAGTGGACCGCTCCAATCACTAGTTCTAGTTTTAAAACTATGATGGGATCATGGTTTTAAATATTAAAAATAGCTTTTTTCATTAAAAATTAATTACTTCGCGTACTTTTTTAAAAATTGGTTCATCGAGATCTAACCAGTCCTGGTTTGACCAGTTATGGTTTGAAACCCACTTTATTAGGAGGACCAGTCTGGTGACTGGTTCCAGTTTTAATACTATGGTCAAAAGAAGGAAAACAAAGCAAATAAACCTTGTAACAATGAACAAGAGACACCTCAAACCCAAGAAATCGTTGGTGGTAGCACGAGAGAGAAAAAGAAGAGAATCATTTTTCCTTGCAAGATTTGTGGGGAGGATTATCTTGCTCATGAGGGTCCCAGTTTGGCAAATTAGGGTTTGAAACCTTCTAAATGTTGAAATTTGATGACTAAAAAGATTCCTGCAATCCCAACCCAATTTTCATTTCACCTTATCACTCCCATTCAATTAAATGCCCTTTTCCATAAATATACATTCAACATATAGAATTCTGGAAATGAAATTTTCAAATTAAAACACATGGCACTGTCCACACATGCTGAAAATAAATATGGATATAAATAGACCAACAACACACATAAAAATACACAGATTTTTGGTCAACATGAACCATGCAAAACCCCTTCAATCTTCTCCTAGGAAAACCTATTAGAGAGCTCTTCAAATTTATTTATCTTTCAAGTTCAGGAAAAATACATTTGCAGACAAAACAAAACAACAAAATACAACTTATCTCTTCAGCACAAAACTCCTTGAAAACCGCACCCACTTTGCCTCGATTTCCATGCCCACTTGAAGCTAAAAATATGTACTATACAGATACGAATGGTAGTGACTGTGCCGTACAGATTTCGTACAGACTGTCCAAATTTCCACACCATTGTACAAGTTGTACAACTTTTTCAAAAACAATCAAAAACTTTTCTCGAATGGCGTGCAACTCACAGCATTAAACGTTATTCGTATTGTACCTTCTGATGTCTTCTATGCCTTGATTTCCATGCCCATTTTTGCATAGAAATCACTCCTTCAAATTGCCGTAACAAATTACTCTTTTAGAACTTTTCTCCAACTCTCGGCCTCCTTTCTCCAATCTGCTCATGAAGAATGAATGCAATCTCTCTTTTCTTTTCCTCCTTTTGTTTCCCTAAATAACTTTTGGGCAACCCTAAGATCTAATGGCTTAGATTCATTTAGATCAAGGGACGAGAATAAATGTGCATTTAATTCTCACTTTCAATTTTTTAACTCACCCATTAAATAATGTGCCCACATTGTACTTTATCTCTAAATTCACTTTTCACTTTATAATTTAACATTGACTTTACCACTTATAAAGTCACACTTAGGAAAAGAATTATTTTGGACACTTTTCCCTAGGTAGAGGCTAACCCATGGGAAACCACTTGTCCAAGGTACATTAAAAATCAACACTCCCTCTTACCAAGGAAAGTGTTTCTCACCACACCCATCTTGTTCCTGAAATGGACATGCTTGCCTCTTGGCAAGGACTTCATGAGAATATCGGCCACATGCTCATTTGTCGATATATACTCCAGCATAACTACCTCCTTGTGAACAAAGTCCCTGA
Source organism: Pinus taeda (assembly GCA_000404065.3). Classification (NCBI taxonomy): domain Eukaryota; kingdom Viridiplantae; phylum Streptophyta; class Pinopsida; order Pinales; family Pinaceae; genus Pinus; species Pinus taeda. The sequence goes on from APFE031257774.1 coordinate 6,727, forward strand.
TGAATTGGTATCTGATGTCAATGTGTTTTGACCTGTCATGAAACATTGGATTCTCTATGAGTTTAATGCAACTCTGATTATCACAATGAATAGCTGTCAATCTCAATCCCTGATCAAATAGGCCATACAACAACTTGCAAAGCTAAATGGTTTCACAACTAACCTGGCTAGCAGCCATATGCTTAGCCTAAGAAGAGCTCAAAGTAACTGACTTTTGCTTTCTACTGAACCACGACACAATTGGCGAACCCAATCTGAAGCAACACCCTAAAGTCCTTTCCCTGCCAAAAGCACACCCTGCCCAATCTGAATCTGTGTAACCTGCCAACCTCACTCCATCTCCCCGCCTATAGTCCAAATCATAATCAACAGCCCCCTGCACGTAGCGAAGAATGTGCTTTGCAGCTACCCAGTGCACCCTCTAGGGCTCAACCATGAACTAGCTAAGTGTGTTCTTCGCAAAGCATATATCTAGCCTAGCATTGACCAAATAGAATAAGGACCCAATAAGTTGCCTATACTATGTGGGATCCACCAAACTAGAATTTGAAGCATGAAGCTTCTTCCAGTTGGTGGTCATAGGTGTAGACAAGGGTCTACAATCTACCATGTGAAATCTGCTCAACACATCCACAACACACTGCCCCTGCCCCAAAAAGATATGCCCCTCCTCCTGCCACACCTCAAGCCCCAAAAAGTAATGCATCAGCCCAATGTACTTCAGCTCGAACTCCATAGCAAGATCCGCCTTGCAACCATTAATCAGTCTCTCTACCCTACTAATGAACAAGTCATCAACATACAACACAAGAATGAGCGAATCATCCCCTACAACAATGTAGTATAGGTTCGGATCTGCATCATTCTCTGTAAAACCCATCTACTGCAAGTATCAATCCTTGAATACCAAGCTCTCGGAGCTTGCTTAAGTCCGTAGAGTGCTCGCCTCAACCGGCATACATGGGTCTCCCACCCCCAAGTACCTCAAAGCCCTGTGGCTGCTCAACATACACCTCCTCCTCTATAAGTTCATTCATAAATACGGTCTTCACATCCATCTGATGGATCTACCAATCCATTTCTGAAGCAATAAAAATAAGGGACCAGAAAGAAGTGTACCGAGCTACAAGAGTGAAGATCTCATCATAGTCAGCTCCCTCTATCTATAAGAACCCTCTAGCTACAAACCTTGCCTTGAACTTCTCAATGTTGTCATTCGCAGCATGCTTGATCTTGTAGAGCCACCTGGAAGTCACAACTGACTTGCCCTCAGGCCTAGGCACCACTTCCCAAACATTGTTCTTAATGATAGAGGCATACTCCTGAGGCTCCATACCTCCTGGTTGGCAGCCTCCTCATAGCTAGTAGGCTCAGAGTCAACAATGTTGGTAGCCTTGGCTACATAACTGCAAAATCGCCCAGGTGGCACACTCTCCCTGTTCACCCTCTTCGAAGGACCAACGGACTCTGCTTCTTTCAAGGTGTCTTGAAGCCACTTGGTCCTCCTCGTCCCTGAAGAAGCTTCCCCATAGGGAACCTCATCCTCTGCCCCCCAGTCTGCTGAACCTGAAGGTCTGCCAACTAACCCTGGTGTGCCTGTACCAACAATTGTCCTCGAAGAACCTGCACCAACACCTACGCTTGTGTCAGCTGAAGTGCCATGTGAACTCTGTACTAGTGGACTCCCTAAAGAAGTGCTCGGGGAACTCGTCACTGGTGCCCCAAATGTCACTGACACTAAAGTACTTCATGTACCAGTCAATCCAGAACCCTGAGGTCTTGCTCCTTGTACCTGAGCTCCGTGCTGAGGAGAAGTACGTGACTCTCTCTCATCATACTCTCGTGATCTCCGATAGACCCTCTCCTCCTCAAACTTCACATCCCTCCTAATCACCACTCTCCATTTAGAAGGAATGAAAATTCGATAGGCCTTCGAAGTCTCGTTGTAACACATAAAGATACCCTTCTCTGCAATGGGTTCCAGCTTCGTCCTCTGCTCCTTGGGGATATAAGAATATGTGAGACATCCAAAGATACGAAGATGTCCCACCACATGAGGCTTCTCTCCAGTGAAAGCCTCCTTTAGAGTCATATTCCCCAATAATCTGTGAGGACTCTTGTTTTGAAGATAAACAGCAGTATTGCAGGCCTCAGCCCACAAAAACAAAGGCAACCACTGATCATGAATCATTGCTCTAGCAGCCCCCACAATAGCTTTGTTCTTCCTTCAAACACCCCATTCTGCTGGGGGTTGTAAGGAACCATGAACTCTCTCCTAATACCCTGTTGTGCCCAGAAGTCAAAAAACCCACCATCGATGTACTCCCCACCATTGTCTGACCTCAAGAACCGAATCTTCCTACTTGTCTACTTTTCCACAAGAGCTTTGAACTCTTTAAAGCAACTGAAGATCTCACCCTTGGTCTTCAGGAAATATATCCAAGTCCTCCTAAAGTAGTCATCAATGAATATAACATAATACTCATAACCACCCAAAGACACATGAGACATAGGACCACTAACATCAGTATGAACCAAGTCTAGGATACTTGTAGATCTGTTATCGCTCGCTGGGAATGGTAAGTTGGTAATTTGGTGTACTTGCCCAAAGCACACCCTTTGCAAACCTCATAATGCTCGACACTAAAATCAGGAACTCCATTATTGATCTCCCTCAATACTCTCAAAGCTCCATGATGCATATGTGCCATCCTCCGATGCCATAACTCGCACAAGTCTCTACTGCTGGTGGTACTAGTGTGAGTGCTACCAGATGTGCTACTCACCAATGCTCTTGCCAACTATAAACTAAACCTGTATAGTTTCCCAAAGCGGACTCCAATCACTTTGGTCGAAGTGACAGAAACTCCCTGGGATGCATCAATACCTGCCCTCCTGAGAAAGTGACGTCAAACCCCTTCTCCGCCATAGCAGACACTGAAAGCAAGTTCTTCTTCATCCCAGAAACATACAAAACATCCATGACATTCAGAGGAGGCAAAGACTCTCTCTCAAAGGTCACAGTCCCCACACCAACAACTCTCACAGTGCGGTCATCTCCTAGTACAATCTCAATATCAAGTGCCCTCTCTGTGTGCTCTTAAAAGAACTCTCATGCACCTGTCATATGGCGGGAAGCCTTGCTGTCTATGTACCACACATCGGATGATGTACTCCTACTAGATGTAGAAGTAATAAATGCAAAGTCCTTGTCAAACTGTGAAGCAAACTGCTCCACCTCTGTTGAAGCTACAGTACCCTTCTTCCCCTTGTTCTTCCTCTCAAGACACGTAGCAGCATAGTGACTCATCTTCTAACATGCCCAACATTTGACTTTGGACATATCCTTATCTTTCTTCTTCTTCTTCTCCTTTCCCTTTGCCCCATTTGATGAGGCCCCTTTCTTGGCCTTCCCTTTATTCTTATCCCTAGCTGTCAAGGCTACATCCTCCTCATCTGCTTTCTTTACCCCACCATTGCCAGTGTTTTGTATCTCATGCTGCACACAATCATCCCAGAATTTGTCCCAATTGCGAAGATTCTCCCTAGAGGTAATAGCATCTCCAAAGACCTCCCAAGACTTAGGAAGTCCCGCTACAGCTATCCTGACTAACTCTGTGGGTACTACTGCCTCACCAATAGTAGTCAAATCATCACGTACTTGTTTGACCCTACCAAGATAATGAACTACATTTTCAGCCTTTGTCATCCTGATGTTCTTCAATTGTTCTTTGAGTACCATCTTCCTACTCTCATTGGTACTCTAATAGAGAGTGGTTAGAGTTGTCCACATTTGATATGGCATGTGTTTCCTCTCACATGAGGAACCACATGATCCTTCAGACTGTCCATCAAAATCCTTTTTGCCTTTGCATTATTTTTTTTGAATTTTGCAAGTTCATTTGCAGCAGTAGGAGGTACAACCACTTGTCGCACTATGTCCCAAATTGTTGCCTCAAACATTGTCTGAATTTTGTCCTTCTCTATGTCCCAAATTATTGCCTCCTTAAACATTGTCTGAATTTTGTCCTTTCGAACGGCATAATTGAATATCCCATCCAGTTTGTCCTCTATCCTTAAGAACATGGCCATGACTACTGTCCAAAATTTACAAAACCAAAAAAATGGAGAAATGAACTTTTCAGCACACCTTACTGTCCCAAAAGTTCAGTTTGTGTCAAATTTCACCTTGTTGTCTGAAAATATCAGTTTGTTCTCCAAACTGAGTTTGCTGTCCAAAAATTCAATTTGTTATCCAAACCACTGTTTGTCGTCCCAAACTACTGTTTGTTGTTCAAACTACAATTTTCAGCATGTAGCTCTGATACCATGTTAAAATTTGATGACTAAAAAGTTTCCTGCAAACCCAACTTGCTTTTAATTTCACCTTATCACTCCAATTCAATTAAATGCCCTTTCCCATAAACATACATTCAACATATAGAGATATGAGTGAATGTGGGGAGGAAATGGAGCGCGCGGGCACCGCAGGAACGCACAAGGGTTTTGGATAACCCTTTAACCGCAGGGAACTGGTAACCGCAGGGAACGGGTAACTGCAGGGAACCGGTAACCGCAGGCCACCGTAGCCCGATACCATTCTGCCGCAATATACCTAGCCGACAGTTAACTGCTCCTATCCCATTTTTCCCGGCCATCTGTCACTTTCGCGATGTCTTCCTCTGCAGGTATATTGGGCGAAACAATGGATTTGGAGGAGGTAGACTTCACCGAAGACCCCCTCCCCGACCGCATTATTTTTGGCGACCCTAACCTCGCATTTTCGAAAGTCGGCCCTGGTTCTCTGTCCGATCTTTGGCCGCCTAACCTATCTCCGGTGGTTACCTTACCAGCATCGCCCCCAGTAGCGTTTACGCAGTCAACGGCTCTGGATTCGCCCCCTCTGTCCTTTGGAACCCTACACATCCTTTCTACTATCGCGCCTACGTCGCCCCAGTTCGACCCTAATCCACCCGGCATCTCCCTCCTTGCGAAACCTACTAGAAATCCCCTCCCCCCAGTGGCCCCAAACCCTGTGGATACACTACACTCGCCATCAGGATGCTTTGAGACTCCTGCGGTGAGGGTTAGATCAACCCCCCCGGCAGGAATACCGGATCCTCTAACAGACCATCCATCTGCACCTCGCTCGCGGAAAAGGAAATCAAAGTGCGTCAAATCAACTTCAAAGGACATCTCGATCCGGTTTGGTGAAACCTCAGCAATCGGGGAAGCAGCTACGATGGCACGCACTATCCTGGTTGGCCATGTCCATGGAAGGGCGTATTCGGCTTCTCAACTCACGCTATGGGTCAAGGATATCTAGGGAGGTGTACTCCACGAACTACCAGAGGTTCAAGTTCTACCTAGAGGATGGTTTGCTCTCCACTTTGCAAAGGAGGCCTACACTGACCTGGTGCTCGACAGATACTGGCACATTGAGATGGCACCGATCCTGCTAAAGAGATGGAGCCCTCTCTTTGATCCCGAGAGAGAACAAATCGGGGTTGGTCCATTATGGGTACGTCTGCCTGGTCTCCCTTTACAACACTAGTGTGAGGAGGTTTTCATTCGAATAGGAAATGCTCTGGGGACATATCTTGATCATGACAAGACCTATGTGGAATCAAGAAACAAAACCCTCGCTCGCATACTAGTATATCTGGACACCCGCGACGGGCTAGAGGAGAAAATCACTCTACATTGGGGGAACTACACCAAGGTTCAGATATTGGACTACGAGGGGGTTCCTTTTCGATGTCGCCGATGCCACAAGGTTGGGCACCTATTTAAGGATTGCCCCCTCAACAAAAAGGCAGATGATACTCCCAAACCTATTGTACCCTCCAAGACAGCAGTACGGGCAAATCAACGCACTCCTGCTCCTGGTCCGGCGCCCTCGGCCAATACTGCACAACAGGAAGCGGTTGCGACTCACTGCTCGCCCTTGGCACAGTCACCAGATCACGTGCAGCAGTAGAAGCCGCAAAAGCTTCGGGTACATCTCTATCCTCTCCCTTCTCTTGTAATTCTCTCTGCTCCTCCATGCATGCACCATCTTTATCTGTTGCTCATTGCACATTGCCATCCCCCTCTGTCTTGGCTCCTCATACCCCCTCCCCACACTCCCTATCTTCGCCCTCTTCATCCCCCACCTCACCTCGGGAGTCAAAGGCTCATCCTTATAACCTTCGCCCTCGAATCTTAACATAGGATCCCCCTCTGCAATTATCTGGTTTGGGTCTTGCCATCCCTGGATCATCAAACTTGATGAATCGGGGGAGAAAATCTGACATTACTAAGGCCATCCGACGTGCTGGAGTTGAAGTAGCCTCTGGCCGTCAAACTACTCTTGATGGGGTTCTTAGAGCAGCGAACAACCCTGCCAGCTTTCCCCCATGAAATGTCTCACCTTTAACTGCAGGGGCTTGGCTAGTGCCTCAAAGAAACTAGCCCTGCAGAAACTATTTGAGATTACTCCTATTGACATCATCCTACTTCAACAGACTCTTGGCCCGGCCGATATCATCTCTGAATCCTTAAACTCTATGTGCCCGGGGTGGATATTTTTAGCCATAGACTCCACTGGTCAATCCGGAGGTCTTGCCATTGGTTATAACCCTAAATCCATTAAAGTTACTGCATCCTGGGGAGGCCGAGGGTATATGGGTATTGATTTCTTTACAGCAGAGCTGGGGACCAGTCTCCGGGTAATAAACATATACGGTCCTTGTCAGCAAAGGGAACAATTTTGGCATCAGCTGTTTGGACTTTCTATATTATCAAAGGAGAATATCATCATTGGAGGAGACCTCAATTTCTCTCTGGGCTATGGTGAATCCTGGGCATCCATGGCACAGGTCGACTCGATCACTGGCTATATGACTGATCTACTGGAAAGGCACAATCTGATAGATGTCCATATGAACAAACCTCTACCCACTTGGCGGAATAGAAGGGTGGGCGAGGCGGCCCTAGCTCGCAGACTTGATAGATTTATCATGAAAGGATCCCTTATTCAACAACTGCATCAATATAAACAATGGGTTGGAGCTGGTGGCATATTGGACCATTCCCCTGTATACCTAGAGATCTCGGGTCCTTTTCAAAAACCAAAAGCCCCCTTCAAGTTTAATCACACTTGGCTACAGGACTCATCTTATATTCGAATGGTCTCGAACTTCTGGGCTGTGAATCCGATTGACAAAACAGACTCATTAGCAAAAGGATTTTGCACCAATCTAGCCCAGCTAAAGCATCTATCCATAAAATGGGCCAAAGAAAAGTATCAAAAGGATAATACGGCCCTACTGAACATAGAAGTTGAGCTCTGCACCCTAATGGATGAAAGAAGTTTGGGGTTTACTACTGTTGAAGATAAATCCCACCTGGTAGAACTCGAAAGACAAAAATCTCAGATATTAAAAGATAGAGAGGAAACTATTCGATTGCGTAGCAGAGCTATATGGTTAAAGGTCGGGGATGATAACACGGTTTTTTCACAATTATGCACAGGGCAGGAAAGTCACTAATACTATATGGAGCATGCCAAATCCGGAAGGAGATGTGGCTGATACTTTCAACAAGCTCTCTTACCTGGGATCATCACACTTCAGGAATCTCTATAAAAACCCTCCAAGCTCGACTCTTGCTGACATTATAAATATTGCTAGTCATTTTCCCAAGTTTGTAAATGAGGACGAAGCAGAGACCCTCTTTGAACTTGTGACTCCTGGGGAGCTTGAGGGCACTTTGAAATGGTTCAAAAAGGATTAAAGCCCAAGTTCGGATGGTTGGACCATCGAATTTTACCTTACTTTCTACGAGCTGCTCAGCGATGATCTGTTAAGGGTAGTGGAGGAATGTCGAGTAACCGGATCAATGTACAATGCTATCAACTCAACTTTTATCGCTCTCATACCCAAATCGGACTCCCCATCCTCTTTTGATGATTACAGACCCATCTCACTCTGCAATTGTCTCTATAAGATCATCTCCAAGATCATTGCTAACCGTCTCCGCCCTATCCTATCTCAGCATATTGCTCCTCAACAATTTTCTTTTCTTGATCACCGCCAGATCCATGAAGCTATCGGCTCGGCCCAGGAAGCCATCCACTCCATTTGGACCAAACATCTAAAGACCATCACCCTAAAGATTGACCCGGCAAAGGCTTTTGACCGTGTTAGCTGGCTATATATTAAGATGCTACTCATCCACTTAGGATTCCCTCACAACTTCATCACTTGGATCATGGCCTGTATTACCACTCCAACCTTCAGCGTGCTCATAAATGGGTCTGCATCACATTTCTTCCACTCTGAAAGAGGGTTCAGACAGGGATGCCCCTTGTCACCTCTTCTTTTTTTTATTGTCATGGATGGCCTCAGTCGGTTGATTGCATTAGCTAAAAGGGATGGTGACCTTGGTGGACTTAAGATATCAAATGACTGCTATCTCACCCATCTCCTATTTGTGGATGACGTTATTATTTTTCTCGATGGCAGTCTCAGGGACTCCCGTTCCTTCTCGAAGATCCTATCCAATTTCTCATCTGCCATTGGCATGCTAGCAAACCACTCAAAATCCTCCATCATTTTTACCCGCACCTCCATTCATGAGTCCGAGTATGCCCACCGCTTGTTTCCTTATGGCATCACCCCGCTTGATCATGGTCTAAAATACCTAGGATACTGGATCAAGCCTGTCAATCAGAAGATAGCTGCTTGGATTTGGCTTGTATCAAAACTGGAGAAGAAGCTAAAAATTTGGAGTCACAAATACCTATCAAGAGCTGGTAGGCTTGTACTGGTTAAATCTGTCCTTGAGGCCACTCCTGTTTATTGGATGGCACTTGCCTGGATACCCAGAAACATCTTGAACAGGCTTCATCAAATTTGCAACAGATTCCTATGGAATGGGAACCAAGACAAGAGGATATTCGCCTGGGTGGCCTGGAGTAGGATAGCCTTGCCAAAGAAATGGGGAGGCTGGGGCTTGAAAGACCTGCCTCTCTTCGCTCAGGCACTTGCTGCTAAAATGGGGTGGACTTTGCTCATGGGACAAAACCTTTGGACTAGCATCACATATCACAAATATATCTGGCCAATGAATATCATGGAATGGGTAACGAAATATAGGATGACGAGCAGAGCTACATAACTAAATGGAAGCAAACGACAATACCAACTTTTTTTTAGTTAACGTATCTCAAGGAAAGCCCAAAACACAATATGGAGAGTTTACAGTGCCGTCGGTGCATCGTCTTCCAATTTTTAAGACAGGAATTATAGGCACTACCAACTCATCTACTCAGAGCCCCATATATAGAAAATCTCAAAGAGTATGGCAAGAAAAGCTCAAAACACAAAATGGAGAATCTATAATGCAGTTGCTACAAAATAGTCCAATTATTAAGATTGGGGAACCATAGGCACAACCACAGCATCTATACATAACCGCATATGTAAAACATCAGCAAGATTACTAAATAAATTAAACTAAGAGGAGAAGAAGGGTTACGAGAGGGAATTCCTCGAATAAGCCTGAGCGTTTATTTGGCATTTCGCGTTGAACCCGTTGAACCCCATATGCTGAGAGGCATTGCCAAAGTATCTACTCAGAACTCATATATAGAAAACCTCAGAGAGAGTATGGCTATAAAAAGCCGAAAACACGACATGGAACGTTAAGAGAGGTTCACCTGAAATAAACCTGACAGTCCCTCGAATAAGCCTGAGCGTTCCTCGGCATTTCGCATTGAAATCGTTAAAGAAGAGCAGAGAGGACGGGCGAGAATTTGAAACAAAAAAGGAGCGAAAAAAAGCACAGGATATCTTAATTCGACGGGCGGGATTTTGATCGGAGTTAATTTCAACCATGCCCTGTGGGTATGTCTAAGAAAGACATTTGGAGAGCGATTAATGCGTGACCGTTTATGGGGATATTTGTATGTGAGTTCAAACTAGCAATTGCACCCCAGACGTGCAAAGGTACTCACATGATAAGAGTAGGAGAAATGTGGAATTCAAAGAATGTTCTAGAAAATTTTGGAATGTAGAGTAATGTTTTACAAAATAATATTGTTGAAGTTTTATAAAATATTTTAATTAGTTTTAATTTTAGGTTTTTCATGTTTATTTTGTAGTGGAGGATTAATTTTCATCAATTTTGTTGTGAAACATGTTGTTGGAAAAGGTTAAAAGAAGTGTGAGAAGAAAGAGTATGTGTTTTTTGTGCTTCCGAAAAAGTGGAAATAGAAAAGCATTTTATTTGAGAATGTGAGGTCTTCAAAGATAGTCGGGAAAGTTATGCAAATATTTTGGTAGCTAGTTTTTGCAATTATTTATTCAGCGAGGGATTTGTCAAGAAATTGGGAATGTTTATTGTGAGGCTTCACAAGAAAAGGGTTGAATACAGGGATCAAATGGCGAAGCAATCTATCCCATAGGTTATCTTTAGCCTCGTGGATGTTAAAATATCGACTTTTTCTTCTATAGCCAATGTATTATAACTATCTTCCAACCATTTGGGAACACCATTTTAATCAATGTATATTGTAGTTTCTCCCTAAGATGGCAATGAAAGTTGCTTTGAGCTCAACAAAAAATCATCATAGTTCTTTAGCTCGAGTGTCATAATTCTTTTTGTGTGTCTGTGTGTGCATGCCCAAGTGTGAGGTGATGTAAAGTTTTGGTAGGGACAAACTTTTACTTTCAAGCTCTTTAGTCCTTTTTCTCTTCTTTTTTTCCTTTTTTTTGTAATCCGTATTATGAGTTTGGCAAACATTTAATTGATGACAATAGTTTTGTAGTTACTTGCAATGTTTTGGTTTCCTCTTTTAAATATGTAAATACCCATATAAACATAAAATATCTTATATGTTGAAATACTCCCTTCCACATGCTATCTATGCTTCCATACATCAATGATATTCTCTCAAATTTTCTCAAATTTTCCTTTCCTTGTTGGAGAGATGAATGATTTCGCTGATGTAATCCATGGTACCAAACCATGAAATGACATTTCCATGAACCTAGGGCCTCACGAGTCAATAGGCAATACACCCTAAATTAATTTTGATTTGAAAAAATTGTAGTTAGTAATGAAGTGTGGTGGGTGATAATGCTTAATGCAAACTTTGTTGAAATAACATGAGCACCATATATGGAAACAATGAGTAGCCATTCTTATCTAGGAAAGATGGTCAGTGGTGAGCTCATCACTTTCCATGTGCTCTCTTCATTGTGGACAGTAGTTTATTTAACAATGATTTGTTCGCAGTTGATGACAACAGAGGCCTTGAATTCAATGGTATTTGAGATGTGTTTATGTGGGAGAACATGATAGCGACGAGGAGAAACATCAACAGAGAAAACATGGACATGTTCCACGTATGGTTGCAATTCAGAATTGAATAACCACTTAGCTCTTCTGGTGCTTAAGTCCCCACATATGTTTTTTTTTACTAACCTCTATTGGCTAATTCATTACAAAATCCCTATTTATATTGCTTTCACTGAATATCGCAGAGGGTACTCTTTCTCAGAAAAAAAATTCTCAAATTAAACATTAGAGTGCCTTCTTGTTATATATTGCAAGTGTGCATTATATCTTCAATAGAGGTGTTAGAAGAACTGTATTTATGATATGTTGAATCATTGTTGAACTTGCATTAAGTGCACTTATCATCAACATAATCTCTGTCATTCAATTGAATTATGTTTTTCTCTCTGTTTTGCAGGTCATCATGGTGTTTCGTAAGTTTTTGTTGTTTTGGCTAGTTGTTGTTCTTTGTCTGATGCTTGTCAACAAGTTCAATGGAATCCGACATGTGAGATCATATGATTGTTTCATTTTTAAAAAGGAGAGAGGTTGGAAAAGAGTAGATGCAGAAGCAGGCTAAAGCAGAGTTATTCCATTCTTCAGAGAGTGGAGTTCAAGAACTGCATCTCCACTACACAACTATGAACTCAATAGTATCGAGATGGACTCCCACTATGGCTACGAGATAAAGAAGGGGATAAACATTGAAGCGGATAAAATGATTCCTCGCCGAACGAATCAGTGGAGTTATAAGGATGAGGTCTCTTTTCCAGGGGAGGAAGAGACTCGATTTTAGGACTTCGTCTGAGAAATTGATCTTCAATATGTTCGTCATTGGGCATGTGGAATTTGGTATTGGTATTGGGGTTGTGGGTATGGGCATTGCCATGTGGGTATCTCCATACCCATTAGAAGTCATGTTTCTGAAAGGCTCAAGTGTGCCCAAATACAAAACCTTTGATCCATCATTGGTAGCCACCTTGGTCACAGGACCAGGCTCCTGGAAAAACCTGGGATTGCTCAAAGTCCCAACACTTGTATGTGGTTGCCAATGTTGGTTGTCATCGACGAACTTGTCTGAACCCCATCGATCTTTATCACGTCCTGTATTCAAGGCAAACAACAATGCACACAGAGCAACAATCACAGAGAGGCTCACCAGAGTTCCTATCATAAATTTGTTGGATCTATTGCTTCTGTTACCTACATGAGGATACTAGACATTGGCTAGAATACTTGTTTCAGAGGGCAAACTCGACTGGAATACTCGTTTTGGAGGGAAGACTCGACAGCGAGAAGGATGGTGACATTGGGAAAAATGTTTGGTTAGTGAACAGAATTCTGGGTCCATTTCCAGGCTCCTATGGAGACTCGAACAAGGGCAGTTGGTGACGGATTACCTAGAAACGAAATTCTGGGTCTATTTCCCGGCTACTGTAGAGACTCAAACAAGGGTGAGTTGATGACGGATTACCTGGGAAACTATGCTCGTGCAAAAACTCTTTCTATGTGTCAGGTTTTGATTGCTTCATGGAGGAAGAAAATGGAGGCATGTGATTGGCAGGGGTGAACAGTGTTTGCTCACCCAACTCCGCAGAGTAAACGTTTATCCACGTAATTAACCATTTGAGCGAGAGGTGTGTATTATTGTGTTGATAAACTCATTTTTTTAAAATTTATTTAGGTTTTCACATGGTTTTTGAGTCATTAACATGTTTTCTTACATCCTAGAAAAATGAGCTCTTAGCCAATAACAAAAAAAGTTAAGACACACACTAGACCCGCTACTTATGGTGTTGTTATGGTGAAGTTTTTTTTAAATAAAAGAAAGATATTGTTAATTTTAATAAACTAATTGATAAATTTGGTCAACATTTTCAGGGAAACAATGATTTTCTTATTTATTATTTTTTTTAGAATAAAGATTTTTGAATATTTTTTCATAAGTTGTTTTTTTAGTTTGATTCAAATTCTCTTTGTGATATATTTATGGTGGTGTCTAACTATTTTATTTTTGGAAGTTTTTGGTCAAAATTAGCAAAATAATTTTTGGTTGGTTTGTAATCTCTTGCTATTTAAAATGTATTTTTAAGTGCATATATGGATTTAGCACCCTTAAAAATCCCTTTGGGCACTTGAATTCATGCACAATTCATAACTCAAATTTCTGATGCCAACAAACCACTACAAAATTCTAAGCAATTTAGACCAAAAAAATATGCCAAAAAAACCTTCAAAACATATAACAAATAGACTACTCTCATACTTATTTATAGTGGATCATTTTCTAATAAACTATACAATAGTCTTACTCATAAGTTATCCTTATCTTGTCAATTGGGGTTATCTTAGGTGGTTGGCAAAAATGGTGTTATCTTCCCCATTCAAGTTCAAATCCTCGCTAGTGACATGATGAGTTATAATGCCTTGATAAATATTGTTGTAATGGCTCCATGGTATAAATATTATTGTACTGGCTTTGAGTTTTGAAACTCTTAATGCCTCAAAATGTGATCAAATCATTCATTTTCAACGTTATTTTGCATAAAGATATGACCAAGATCTCAAAAATCAATGAAGGTTACTCAATAGTGGTGGAAATCACTACTGACTAGAAATTGCCCCAAAGGGTGCAAGGCCAATAGGATTGTTAAATTGGAATTGTTGAATTGGAAAAGTTGTACTATGTTTTGAAATAGTAATTGTTGTATTAGATTTAGGTTTTTTAGTGTATTTGTGCTAAGTTGGTAATACACAATTAAAATATTGAGATGATGAAAGTTGACAGATATAATTTATCACTTATTTTACCAATGAAAGATTATAAACCATTGTGAAGAAATATTGATTTTCTAGAATGGACAATTTCTATTAAGAGGAAATCGTAGGTACATATTACTTTTACTCATTTTAGGTTATTAGATTTTTTGTCGGTGTCTGATATGGTGCCATTCAAAATGTATGTTTTATTCTTATTCTCATTTGTATTCCCTATTATTGGTGATTATTTCATTTAGGAAATTATCTATACTTGATGTAAATCAAGACAATGTATTATTACTCTGCATCAAGTTGAACTCGGCCCCAAGGATGACAAATTAGAAGAATCCTACGATTGTTGTATATTGGTTGCTTCAATAGTAGGTTTTGGATGACATTGTTTGCTTAAAGAGATCTATGCTTAATGTACCACAACCAATTGTCATAAGTTATATCATAATGCATAGTAATCTACATATGCATTTGTGGAGTAACTCATAAACACTACAGTGACCCATCTCCATGGAGTCTCGTAGTTTGTCTATACATATCAAATAATCGTGGTGCCATATGCCCACCTTTCTTAACAATGAGAAATGAGATCTTCTTGTCACATACGATATGAGATGTGAGTCGTTACAACTATTCAAAGGATGGTTCTTATATTACCAGCAATGGAAACTTTTATAATTCTATATCATCTAATGGACCTGCATATGCATGGAGCTTTAGTATGAACTCTCTAGTATGGTATTTCCACTCACTAGGATAGACAACCTTATTGTTTACAATTATGAATGGGCAACATTGATGGACATCATTTGGAAATCATCTACCTATGTTTGATATTTTCATCATTATTTAATAGTAAACCAAAAAACATAACGTGTGATCAAAAGAAAATTAAAAAAAATAATAATAATAATAATAATCTAACCCATAACCCATTTTTTTTAATCCAAATTAAATAATTTTGAAAGATCCTTACCACAAATCAAAGAATGTTTGGTTAGAAATATGAAAGAGAGCGAGAGATTGTTTTCACAACACAAATCACACCACAATGATTTTATTGGTCTCACAGACATTACATATATAGGACATAACACACTTACTTCGATACATCTAGATTATGGCTCCAACTCATAGTATAGGAATCAACAACTTCTAGATTGACTCCTCGTAACTCATAACGACAATTATACATGACATGGAAGCATTGCTTCCAACACCCTCCCCTAATGCTTACATAGAAAACATTAAACACACATATTACAACAATAAATAAATATTTGTCAGATTTGTCTAATATGGTCTTCATCAGCACCCACATCCACTCTGGAATCTTGCAAACACCTCTCTTTCACCACAACATCTTTGAGTTGTCACTTGACGTCCATTTAAAACGTAACTGCTTCAGACCATCGTTGATGTGCTTTGCAGAATTGATGCTTCTCAACCTCCCGAAGCATAACAGGTCAATCTCGATACTGAACCATCCTATGGAACTTCCACCATTTGTGAATCCACGACCCTCCACAGCCTTCATCAGTTATCTAAGATAACATTCTGGGTACAAAATGTCTTCAGCAGATAATTCTACAAATTGACCTTATAAAATAACCTGTACTAACACTCCCAGAGCACGACGGGTCACACCAGCTTGACCTTATTAAGAACTACTTGTGAGTAATGCTCTCGCAGCACGATGGGTCACATTAATCTATTAAATAGTTGGCATGTCCTTTGTGGTTCTGCATCTCCCCTTTTTTTTCTTTTTTCTTTTTTAACATACCAAGGTAGTTTTACAAATGAGTAAAATCACATTACATATCGCTCATTAAATATAACAACCACTCAAACATAGAATAATGTATTTTTCTTGCATCGCCAAACCGAAATTCTCCTTCTAAGAACCTCATTTACCTCTTTCTTTGACCATTAACCTTCCTAATGTTTTCAACCAATCCGCCATTCAAAAATTAATGTTGCCTCTTCTTTATACTAAAGGGAAATAACATGATGGAAAAAATTTACATTTACCTTTAATTTTATTTAACTTTTCTTAAGACATATGGATAGTTGTTCCACCTTTTTTCGGTGCACACAATCAAAATATAGTAATTGGGTGGGGAACGTGAGGGCCACATTAGGCATGAACTTCCAGAAGATTTTCGTTATGCAGATCATGTTGGTGTCTAGATTCTCTAGGCTTCTACAACAAATTATATCCACTAAAAAAAATTTGACTGTGGAGCAAGATTCCAAAACGGATGATACAATCACGCAGTCATCTAAAGCTAGAATGCAGGTCACCTGCAGAGTGCGCCCATATGATCATTACTAAACTGCCATGGTTGTCGACACCATTCCTTTGTGAAACGCCATATATTCCCACATTCATAGATTCTCCCATGCAACGATTTCTTTCGAAGATCTGCTCCTTCGAGAGCCAACAAACTCACCCTCACAACAACAATTTCCATAGTGCTCACGTCCTCTCTCTTGAAGCAACAACAATCTGATCACCACGATTCTCCACACACTCAAAATCTAGCTGGACGTTGCCCCTCCTTTATCTCCATTCGGGTTGAATGAAACGAAAACCCAAGTGCTCTGATGGTAGCAGCTACACATCTCTAGTTCAACCCTCTTCCTTTCAAAATAGGATGCACAGTTTTTACACCACTCCCTGTACCACATGCAATGATAGGTAGCACTTTGTAGATCCATGGAGTTGTAGATCTCCTAAAGAAAATGGAGAAGAATTATCGCTTAAGATCAAATTTAGATCTAGAAAACCACACTCACACACAGATCTAAACAGGGGGAAATAAAACTCACAACAAAAATCAATTGTCGCACACTTATATTAATCTATCTATGTACATAACAATAACATTCAAGGCTCTCTCACATCTTCTTGGCTTTCCCATGAGGGAATCAAGCCAAATCTAGCTTTGATACCATGTTAGAAATATGAAAGAGAGCGAGAGATTGTTTTCACAACACAAATCACACCATAATGATTTTATTGATCTCACAGACATTACACATATAGGACATAACACACTTACTTCGATACATCTAGATTATGACTCCAACTCATAGTATAGGAATCAACAACTTCTAGATTGGCTCCTCATAACTCATAACAACAACTATACATGACATGAAAGCATTACTTCCAACATGTTTTTTATTGGAGTTGGGATTTGAAAAACATTTGATTTATTAGAAATATAGTAATATTATAATAATAATTTTTACAATTTGTAAAAACAGAGTATCTCATTACAAATATTTTTTCTTCCAATTTTTTAGGCAATAAAAAAATTATTAAGCAATAGAAAAAAATTGCATTATGCCATAAAAACATGTGATTAAACTTGTGTTGTTCCATGTGAATTACAAGGTTTCACCAATGTTAGTGCCCTAATTAAATGAATAATAAGAGTACCCTCATCATCCTTCATGTTCACTTTCCCACTCTCACATCGTAAGCCATGGCTAACTTGATCCTCTTATGGCTTGTCCTTCACCTTCGCTTCCACACTATGACATCCCTCTACAAATCTCGCAGATCTAGTACTATGCCAACTATCCATGGACACAGAGCTTCTGATTTTTTCCCTTTTATGATGATTATGCTTGTGTTCATGATTCACACTATTATTTTTCTCCATAGATATCAGGATTGAGACCCGACTACATCCTTATTTACCCTTATTTTTTATTTGTTCCTTGTGCAAATACTGAAATTATAAGAGGCGAGTAACAGATAGAAAATATATTATTTAAATATAAATATCTAAAGAGTTAAATTTGAATGTTCTGCCAAGCTTAAAAAAAAAATTGTTTTACCTATTAAAAAATCAAGAATAAATAAGAACACAATATCTAGAAATAATAACATAAAAAATAATAAAATATTATCTATATTGAAATATTATTTTGTAAGTTAAATATATAAAAATAAGTTTTTTATTTTTATAAATATTTAATATTAAATTAAAAAACTTACGATCATAAATATAATTGAAAATTAATAGATTAAAATTAAATAATCTAAAATCATATTATTAAAAGTTAGAAATTGATTTTACAATTAGAGTGGAAATAAAGAAATCAATATTTTACACTTAACACTTTAAAAAAAAGCGTACCAAATTGTCCCCAAAACATTCATAACACATGCAATCATTATGCCATGCAAAATGGGAAGTTCAACTAAATGAGATTGAAGATTTCAGGGCGACCTTCGTCTTTTAGCATAAAATTTTGAGTACATGTTACGCAGGCCTTCAAAATTAGGGAAATAGTTTGGAAGATCTTCAATTACATCTTCGCATGTAAAATGTATGGTAAACTACATACATAAGCATTTTCTGGGATAGGAATATACCTCTCTCATAGTGTTCTTCCCAAGCTAAGCCAATGTTTTTAAGTTATAAATCAGTTTCGATGCCTTCTCCACATAGACAATTACCCCATGATCTAATTGAAAAATCTAGGGCATTGGGTTACGGTTAGAAAATGTAACTAGGTTTATTCTTCATAATGATCTTTGTATTTATATCATTGTATATTCTATGTAAAAGAAAAGAGAATTTATTATTACTATTATTTTATTAGATAAGCATGGTTTTCATGCTTCTAGGATTTGTTGAGTCAAAGAGTTAAAGTCCTTTTGGGACCTATTGTAAAGAAAAAAGAAAAATAATTTTTAAATATTTTGACAAGGCTTGACCATCCCCAACCGGGACTGACATTTTGTCAAACACTTGACATCAATGCAATCTACAAGAAACGAATACAAGACATAGTATAAATGACTAATAACTCATATGAGACTTGACAAGAAGAATCACTGCCCTCTTCCATTAATTGTTTTGACATCAATTAAGTCTTGCATCCATTATCCTTTCAATTACAAGTAAATACATGAAATAACCATGACAATAACCAACCATATAATCATGCTTATAACCATCATTAAACCATGAAAATAACAATGAGATAACAACCATTAAAGCCACATATTAATAAGTACAAAAGCAAGAGAACTTAGCTTTTATTAAACACAAGCAAATCCGACCATGTTCGGCACTTCCACGTACCACTCGACCATAGACATTGCTTAACCAAATCTTTCTTTTAGCCAGTCATCCCCGTGCCATATTCCAAGCATGAATGTGGGATCTCATAGATAAACCAATCCAAAAACAACTAAGGGAATCCTGAGGTTAAACTGCTTCCACCCTCACCAAACCGTCATCTCACCAAAACTGGCATCAAGATCATAAAACTGAACCAAGCTATGAATGCCTCCAAACTCCATCACTATCCTTGAGGAATTTTCTATCTCCTTGTCTCTCAGGATTTACCACAATCCACATTGGGTCATTAGGCCCTAAACTGAGACACCAGTCTTTGAGGCTTTACTACAATCCACACCGGATCACTAGGCCCTAAACCGAGACTCCACCCTCAGGCTTTATCGTGTATCTTGCCAAAACTGGTCAAGGGATTCTTAGGCCTTTGGGATTTTCCTGAGACCACCTCTGCCTTGGATTCTGAAACCCTTCGACAATTCCAAAGCTCAAAATCGAGAAAACAATCCCATCACACCATGGCTATCTGGAACTGTGATGCGGGGGAGCGCCCCCCCCCCCTTCGAACCCGCTCCTGGAGCGCGCTCCTGGCGGGAGCGCGCTCC
>APFE031257778.1:12394-37272 GCA_000404065.3 Pinus taeda
TTTTAAAAATTCGCTCCCGGATTCGCTCCCAAACTTGGAGCTTCTGAAAATGGTCGCTCCCGCTCCCGCTCCCCGCTTCCGCTTCTGCTCCCAAGTAACATTGGGGTGGAATTTGTCGTCAAAGTCTTAGGTAAGTCGTAGTGTTCTATTCGAGTCTTATGTAAAAATGGTTTGAGAATAATTTAAGATAATTAACTAAATTATTTTATTACAAATCACTTGGTCTACTAAATCATGTTGTGTCATAGATTGGGTATGTAATTTGAGGGTCTAAGCCGAAAGGGTTTTCCCCCTTTGAGGGTTGAATTGTACAAAAGTCTTATATAAAAAGTATTTTAGTGCATCGTCCCTCATACTTAGACACCATTGTTAGAATATTAGAGGGTGGAAAAAATATTAAATCCCCTCAAGTGTCAATTAATTAAATTTTCTGGCAAAAATAGATCAAAAATTAAAATCCTAAGCCAAAAATTTAATTAATTAGAGTCAAATTAAAATGTCTTAGGAAAATTAAATTCTCCAAGTGTAAAATTCGTGGGTATCAAAAGAATTAGTTTTTAGAAGTCCTTCATGAAGGGAGTATTGGATATTTCAATAAAAAATAGACCCTTGGATCTTGGTGGTTAAGTCAAAGTCAAATTTTTGAGGAAATTAGCTCAAAATAATTAATATTGAGCTAATAAAAATGGAATTAAATGATAAATTCAAAAATTCATCAAAATTAAAAATCCAATGGCTAAAATTAAATGATGATCAAATATTTTTCGACGACCAAGATTATTTGGATGAGGATCAAACAAACTAGCCGTTATTTTTCACTTGGAGGATTTATGTATAAATTAGAGAGTTATTGGAGTCTCTAACCATTTGATTTCTGGCTAAGAAATTGCTTTTGAAGCATTGATGTAACATTATTGTCGTTGGGAACTTTTATTTCTACTATAATAAAGAGTTTGGGGTGCAATTCAAGGTGTTCCATGTTCATTGTTTTGTTGTATTATGTACTAACTACGAGCTTTCCTATGTTGTGCTGGTAATGATAAGATTCGTTTTTCATTAGATGGAGATAAACTCATCTATTGATAGTTTTGGGCTAATCTTAGGTGATTTGATTTGCCATATGATTAATAGATTTTCTTGAGATAAATACATAGTGTTTGCAGATACTTCAGTCTTTGGTTTCCAAGTTTACAAACTATGGGCAGAGATCAACTTTACTTGGATCCTATGAATATTTAATCTTCACTAAGGCTATAACGTGCATTGGGATTCTAAAGTACTTTTAGCCATTTATCAAAGAAAAAGTTCCATAAAAATTATTTCTCTAAATTTACTTCAAAACCCCTATATATTTGTAAATTTTGTAAAATAGATTTGTAAAGTAATTTTGCATATTATTTTTGCTGACTGGGGTTTGGTTTTTGAAGTTATTTTGATATTTTGTATATATTGGGGTTTTGGGTATTTGAAGTTTTATTTGTGCAGGTTAGCTCCAAGCTAGATCTGAAGAATTTTGAGGGTTTCAAAGGATTCTGTCCTTGGAATATTTTCACAGAGATTTCTAGTGGTGGATCTAGGCCTAGGAAGGCAACATCCACCACCTTTTCCTCCTCCAAACTCAACGCTCAAGCCAAGGAGAAGCAGTGAGCCCTCAAAGAATTTTGTTATGGTGATTTGAGGTGGAATTTCAATATCTGGGTAGATCTTGAGAATTTGCAGAAGTTTGACAAATTTTTACTCTTTGTTGGCCCTCCAAACTTGGCTGTTGCTATTGGGCCTCCTAAAGGTTGTCGTAGCGCTCCTTCTCTTTTCTGTGGGCATTATTGTCCTTATAACCCTCACGATAACCCTCCCTTGGCTGGCTGTAGCCTCCTTTCCCTTCCGCTCAACCTTCACTGTCCTCTTCTTCCCTCTGCTCATCCTTTTTCACTTACCGTGGCTTGTTGCCCCTCACTCTACCGCAGGCCTAGACGCCTTATCCCTATCCTTTGCAGCCTTCTCCTCTACCCTTTTTGCCCATGGCTCCCTTCCTCCTTCCATCTCCTCACGACATCCCTCACCTGTCCTCACAACCCTCTCCCTTGCCATTTTCTCTCCTTACCACTCCAACACAACCCTAGCTGCAGGCCTGCCTTAGGCCACAGCCTCCTCCACTGCCCTCTGTGGGTTTCACCTCCTCCTTCTGGGCTGCCGCAATCTTTTCCTCCCCGTTTTCATCCCTTATTTCCCCTAACTCTTTCTCTCTTGCTGGCTGTAGCCTCTTCCTAGCCCTTCGTGATCTCTTTCCTGCTGAGCGTTGGCCCTTCCTTGACTGCTTCTCCCACACTGTGGCCCTAACAAGGCTTTCTTCCCTCTGTCGTCAAGCCTTTGGCTTCTCCCTTGGTTGTCGCTAGCTCTTTTGGCTTTGTGACCCTTCATCCTTGACCTCCCTTTTCTTCATCTTTGTCACAGAGGGTCAGTTTTCATTTTATGATGCTAACCTTTGAGTGTGTTGCAGAAGTTTGAAGTTGAAGTTCCATGCTTGCAGGTGGTACAAAAATTTGATATAATTGTGAACAAGTGTGATCATGAAAATCAAGGCCTAGAGCCTCAATGGTTTGCTTCCTAACCTTTTCTCCTTACTGTTTGCTACAGCTAGACAAACCACTTCATAGCAGTGCCAAATATTTAATTTTAAACACCCTAAAATTACATATAAGTTGCTTAGCATATTGAACAATTCATAGCATCAATTGGGTAACTCTCTTTTGGCCTACTTCATGATCTGTTGATTACTGTCACACTGCATACATAAGATCTGAGATATATAAGTAGCATAAGCACATTTTTCAATGTTTGCTCTCTAATCTAAACAGAGAAAAAGAGATGAGCAATCTGGAATGCTTTGACACTTTGACATGAGGATTGCTTGCTGTAATTTACTGTTGTCATAACTTCAAGTAGCTTGACTGCTGTCATAAGTTTATTTGATGCTCACTGAATATCCTTTTGGCATAAGTGACTTACTACTAGCATAGGGATTGTCAATTATATATGTTGTATTGTGGAAAGAGCTTGTTGTTAAGACGAATTGTCACATTGTTTCTCACGCACTAACATTTGTTGTCTTAATCCTAATTGTTTCACTAAGACAAGCTCACTCTCGAAAGCACTCTAGTCTCAAGTTACATTACATTGAATGGTTTAATTTATCACTTGTCTTTAGGAGATCTAATCATTTTGGGCATTTAAGTGACTTGCTCCAATTGTGTTTTGAATATCTCTCATGTGTCAAGAAGCCTTGGTTAATTGAGAATCTAATTATAGTAGTGGTATAGTTGCAATTTTGGCATAGTTGAGGAAATCCTGAAAGGGATCTCTTGTCATTTTTTGACACTTGGTAACTTGGCACCTCTCTTGTGGGAAAGATTGCATTTTATTAAAGTAGTGCTTGTTGATATAACTTGGGGCTAAACCATAACATGAGTACTTAACACAAGTAATCTTAGCCTAAGAATTACTCACATCCTTTACATAAGCACCTAAGTAGCAATTGTCCATCGAGTTACTTGGCATTTAATTTGTAAATAAGCGAGACTTTGACTCCATAAGGCAGTGGTCTCAATAGTGAATCCAATCTTGTATCTTGCTTAAATTAACCAAGTAGCTAGGCCACTCAATTGTGTCTCCCAAATAAGGTGGTCCCCAACTTGTCTCTCACCTCATTTCCATAGGGACTACCCCCCATAGCCTGCTGTTGGGAGATAGCTAGAACGGAGTGGGTGGGGATCAGAGTGACAACCCCCCTGAGTGGTTGTCGCGGTGCTTGTACAATCCGGGTGATAACATAGCCCATGGCCAATTTTTCCACATTCACCATCCCTAGCACCTTAACAAGGGGATCGATAATTTTCACAAGCTTTGCAGATCTTTTCAAAAATAATTATCAAAAACTTTCTTTTTGGTGTCTTTGCTATCTTGTCTGCGAGCCCACCGAGATGAAGTCCAATCATCAGAAGAAAACATTTTATGCAAGGTTTTTTTTTTGGAATTGAGACATTGCAATGTGAGGAACTGAGTTGCAAATCTTGTAGTTGCAAGCCTAACAAGGTCTTTGCCCCCATTGTTTTTTCTCATTAGGCTCAATACCCATGAGTGGTTATAGATGTATTTTGTAATGCTCTTGGCATGCTCTACAATGTTTTTTACCCACTCCACTTTGCCTATGTCCTCGAGCATGAGGTCTATGGAATGTGCAACACATGGAGTCCAAAATATGCTCTTATATTTCGACTCAAGCATCTTTCTAACAAGAACATAGTTTGAGGCATTATCTGTGATGATCCGCATAACATTCTTCTCCCTTGCTTCCTTAATAAAGTCATCCAAAGGCTCAAATAGAAGGGTTGCATACTTCACTTTATCAGATGCATCAGCTAGTCTCAAACACATGGTTCCTTGAGGGTAGGGAGCAAGGAAATTAATGATAGTGCGGTTATTTCCATCGGTCCATCCATTTGACATGATTGAACAACTTGTTTTGAGCCATGACTCCATATACTCAGCCAAATACTCATTAATGGAAAAAATCCAAGCTCTCTATGAATCTCACAATAACTCGAAATGAGATGTGTGAGACAAATGAGAGGAGAGACCTCCCTTTATTGTCTTGGAGGGGGTGTTTTTGAGGGAAACAACCCTTAGTTTCCCTCTAAACAACCTTAGTAGCAGCAAAAGGCCTCCTGGTGTGTCCTGGCGTGACAATGAACCGGCCAGTTTATGACGAAACTAGCCAGTTAGGCTCAATTTTTGTGACAAATCAGCGAGGTCGCCCCTGTTGACCGAGTTTTTTGCTTGGTCCGACTAGATTAGCCAATGAACTGACTAAATTGACCAGTTTTCGGTTCAGACCAATCGGTTTTTAAAACTATGTCTAAGAGAGTTAGCTAAGTTGGGTCGAGAAGACAGGACTGAGATGGTCATAACCATTGGATATCTAGGTGAGAAACTTGGAGTGAAGGTCAAACAGAGAGTTTGAGGGTCAAGAAGGCCTGCGATTTGCAATCAGAGGGAGTTAAGCATCAAAGTCTTTTTTGTTTTGAAGGTTGAGTATCATGGACTTCCCATGCTCTAGAATAATTGCAACAACAAAGTAAAGGGGCAAAAGGACTAGTTAGTAGACTAGAGCCAAAGGATAGGTCGAAGGTCTAAAGTAGACCAACCAAGATGTGGATAAGCAAGGCCAAGGGCTGCTGTAGTAATATGCTGAGGAAAGGGGGTGGCTTGAGGGCTACACAGGGCAGTCGAGGCCTAGAAGAGGCAGGATATGCAGCTGGCTGAACGACAACTTATGGAGGATTGTGGGCTAAAGGAACATGCCCAGGTAAGTGAATTGGTTTTTTGATTAACCTAGTTTGCTACAACAATAATATTTGAGTTGTTGTAGGTGTTGGTTGATGGGCATATGAGAGCCTAAGGGACTTGGTCTCAACCCTAGGTGTATTGGTCAAATGATACACCTAATATTGGTATTGTACATGGATTGTAAAGGGCCACTATCCCTAGTACATGAGTGCCAATTTTTTCTTATTAAAGGACTAATAAGAAATAAGTTTTGGGACATAAATTCTGTGTTCTATACATTGATCTGATTGCTGTTATATTTCCACTATGCAAAATTGTTTAAAGTTAGGCAATGCTAGTGTGTTTATGTTTTCTAGCTAAGAGCAAAGACCAGACCTGAGGTACAAAACCTTGAATGCACAAACAAAGCTATGAATGCACAGAGTTGGACTGTTGGTGGACGTGTTTGATGAATGATGGTTGTATGCAGTGAATTGGTCCCCTGTTAGATGATTTCTATGTTGTGTTAGTTTGCTGGAGGTTGGAGTGTATGGTGAACAACTTGAACACTAGAAACTTGAGGTTGTCATGTTAGGGTTAAGGGAAAATAAGGCACTTGGGGTTTGAAATTAGGTGGGTCATAGGGTTTTTTAATTTTTCTTAACCCACTTCCAAATGTAGTTGAGGGATAGTCAATCATCCCCCTTGGAGGCGATAGAATTGTACTTAAAACAACCTTGATATCAACCAAGTATGGGATGAAAATGACTTGGATGCCCCCAATCCCTAATGATGTCCGCACAAAGTATGAAATGTTCTCTAGGTGTTGTTAAGGTCCGTAGAACAATAGAACCTATGGTTTTTCTCTTTTCTTTTTGAGTGCATAGGGTGGAGGGG
This sequence comes from Pinus taeda, assembly GCA_000404065.3. Taxonomy (NCBI): domain Eukaryota; kingdom Viridiplantae; phylum Streptophyta; class Pinopsida; order Pinales; family Pinaceae; genus Pinus; species Pinus taeda. The sequence goes on from APFE031257778.1 coordinate 18,614, forward strand.
GGAGGGAGGGGATGCGTGCCTATGCAATATAGATTAAAACCCTAATTATTCAACAAGTACAAGATGGAAAACGATACTATAAATTAGCACCAAATCATCATAGAATCACCATTCATCATCTAAGAGAGAACCATCTAATCGAAATATCCTCAAGATGAATTTGCTCATGAATGCTCCATATCAACCAAGAGAGAAGCAACTAACCATAGCACATTAGTCTCCAAGTGTGTGTGACAATGATCTAAGGATAAATCGACTTTCTTCTACTTAATTGAGGGCAACTGAGTCAATATTATCTAGAATTAGACTAGAATACTTAACAACAATATTAAATGTGATTACAAGTTGGATAGGTTGCAAGATGACCTCGAAAGACAACTAAACAATGATAACGCATAAAAACAAGCCTCTTTTAATCCACACGTGTGAGGTAAAATGCCTCCAAGGGGTGACATAATCCTCCAGAAGGTGCCTCTCTCTTCAAAATGTTGCATAGATAACTCAAGGGGGTGCATCTCATCCCAAAAGTCAGATCTCCTCATCAAATGGTGCCCAATCATTAAGCAAGGCTCCATCCAAAACATCATCCTCAACTAAGCACATATCATCAATCCGAGCTATATTAAGGGGATGTCACGAAAGTAGGTTATGATGTCATCATGCTGAGCAATGTAACATCATCTTCAAAAAGTTCTCAAGTTATCATCATCATTAAATCTTGTAAAAAGAAACACAACGTCCATCAAGAAAGTGGAATGCTAGCTTGAGGGCATCCTGTCATCTTTGGGGTACATCTCTCAAGGCAACGCCTTGGTTCCAAAGTGTAGCATTTTATGTCTTGGAGGAAGAGAAGAGTGACATAAATTGTGCTGAAGGTATCCCAATGTCAATGCTTCTCAATAAGTGGTCAATATCCTAGGTTAAAGTGCTTAATGGAGTCATTAAGTGGTGTTGGATGTTCTTTTTGTAAGTGCTGGAGAAGCTCAGGATAGGCTTTTGTCCACACGCTCTCATTTATCCTTGCCAATCTTCTGCAGTTTAACATTATGGCTCATGCTTTTTCTTTTCTTTCTGTTGCATCAACTTCTTAGGGTAAGGTTTTTCCGGCCCCTACTCAAGGATGAGAAAAAGAGGGAACCAATATTGGTGACAGATAGCAATCAACTTGAAGATGGGATATGGAAATATAGGGAAGATGGTAGGCGTAAGTATGGATTACCATGGATACAATGAAAGAAGCCCTCAAGGAAGGTCACATTGGACTAGGGGCAAGTGGTAACCACCAAGGTGAAGCAAGAGAACAAGTGTATAGTCAAAAGTGGTCTATCATCCAATTCAATCTATGATCCATACTAGAATGCCCTTAGACATTAAATGAAGGCACATGAATATAAAAATGGTTAATGTACCACATGTTTGATGGCCCACCTTCTTCGAATGAGTAAGCTAGATGAAGAAAGCACTGACCAGTGCATTGGTGAGAGGCATTTGAGGCTAGTTATACCTTCATCATGGTAGGGCTGGTGGTTGGCAAGGTGAAAGATCAGGAGATTTGTTTTCTCCAAGGGGTCATCCACATGGGTCAGTAACAGGGGGAGTTGCTTATACCTTGTATCCCCTTTCTTTGTGGCCAAAGTGCACTTAGGGAGGGAGTGATTCAGAAGTGCGCTTTGAAGTATGCTTCAGGAGTGCTCCTGGGAATGAGCGTGCACCCAGGGTTTTGAGTCACTGCTTGCCCTTTTGGGAAGCACTCCCTAAGCCTTAAATAAGGATAAGATGGTTGAAATGATTATTGTCCAAGTAGGGCACACTTTCCTAAGCTCCTAATAGAGGATTGCTTGACATGCAAGCTATCTTGGAATTATAATATAAAGGTCTTAAAGTTAAAAAAAATATGTTCTTTTTATTTTCCTGTGAAACTTTCCATTTTGTTTATATTTCCTGTTCTAGCATTTTATTTAAATTTTTTATGTTATCATTAATTGTTTTTGGATGTTTGAGAGGGATTCCAACCTCATTAGATCTCATCTAAAGACAATAGATTTTCACATCCTTTCCAAAATTCAACAAATTTAGCAGCCTTAAAGAGTCCAACAAATTGCACTAAAAGATTAACTATAAATAGCACATCAAAAAATTGTCACTGCTAAAAATACCACCACCTTGCATGTTCTTGAAAACAGGCTTTTCTGACTTGTGCTGATTATTTTCACATCTGAGGTCCCTAACTCTACCTGTTGATTATTTTCCCATCTGAGGTCCCTAACTCTGCCTGCAAAAAATTCAATCTCTAGAAACTTATCGCATGTCATCTAAAATGGTCTTAATTGACTCATGTGGCAATAAGGAACATAGAAACATTTTCAAACACTGCATGCAACCTCTGGAAGCATGAACCGGAAACCTGCTAAATATACCACAATCCTATACTACCCCCCTAGAAACACTGATCTCTGAAACTCAAACTCTATAATGTAGCTATGACCCTGTAAAATGAATTCTGATAACTCTGCTGTAAGGGATCGTGGCCATAAAACCCACAGAGAACAAATCCATGAACTGTATTTTCTGAACAATCAAGATGGACTAAGGAGAAGTCTGCCCTTATCCCAAATGTGCTCACAAACAATAATGGATTTAACAATTGAATTCACCAAGAGTAAATTTGGTGTTAACAATTATGACCTGTTTTGTAAACATTTTATGACAGTTAAAGTTTGAACTTTGAAATTTGAAGTAAAATTTGTACTGTTGACTGCATTATTACTCTTTGGTAATGCTAATGATGCTCTATTTCATTTCATTTGGTGTTATCAGTTACAGTTTGTTAATGACAATGATGATTTGATGACAATGTTACAAGTTATAACTGCTAGATGATTGATGTTATGTGTACTGAATGGTTGATGCTTTGATTATGATCATTAATTCAGTAATTAAATCTATATTTTCATGTTTTCTGCAACTAATTTGGTATTCTGCGTGTTGTTTTTAATATGCATGCATCAAAATATAATAATAATACTTTATATAAGAAGTGTTCCTGGAACACTCTATTCCAGAAGCTTTTGAAAATTAGCACTACCTCTTTCCAGCTTTCACTCTCAACAGCCATGCCATAAGCATACTGGAACTTTGTCCTTACTATTCTCAAAACTCGGGGTACATACATACATGCATGCGAGGTCTTACTCAAATATTATCTTTGGTTGTAGAATGCACAGCATTAGTTATTAAATAAAATAACACAATCACGTTTGTGATGTTTTGTGAAAACTCCTCTGCAAATTGCATAGTTTACTGGCCTTGAGGCCAATGCCATCACTTAATTTCATTCCATTGTATTGTGATTTTCATGTACAGGAAACTGGGCTGGGAGCCTATTCCAGGTGAGAGTCACTTGAACGCAATGTTAAGAGGGCAGATATTGGTAGTCTTAGCTCAGTTTGGGCATGAAGAAACTAAAGTAGAAGCGAGAAGACGATTCAATGTTTTCTTGAATGACAGAAGTACAACAATTCTACCTGCAGACATTAGAAAGGTTGCACTGTTCTTGCTGATTCTAGCTTTCATATGAAATTAAAGGGACTGTTTTTTATGCCATTACATGTTTATTGATCTAAATGGCTGGGTTGTTTTCTATAGGCTGCATACATAGCTGTCATGCAGAATGTCACAACCTCTACTAAATCTGGCTATGAATCTCTGTTGAGAATTTTCAGGGAGACTGATCTAAGTCAAGAAAAAGAACGCATTTTAGGTGAGGGACTGATTCTTTGGTTCATTTTATTAGCAGTAATATTTTAAGGTAAAATTTCTGAAAAGAGGAAACCGTGTCATGACCTGCAGGTTCAATTGCATCATCTCCAGATCCTTCTGTTGTTCGTGAAGCGCTAGACTTCAGTTTGTCTTCTGAGGTATGTCTCTTATAATTCTTGCCAATTCATAAGCTGCCTTTTGTTTAGAATATGTATTCTTCACTTGTGGCAACATGGCAGCACACTTTGTGGGTAGCTGAGGCCCTCAATGGCCCGACCTTTGGGTAGTTAGACCTACTTATTGTTTTATGGCTGGGGTGTATGCCCTTGTTTTGTGGGCCTATAACCCTCACTTGAGTTGTATATACTATATACACACAAATACACTCTCATTTGTATTATTATATCCCTCTTTTTACCTAAGGGCACCTATACTATTTCTCTATACCTGTGGTGGCTGTTTTTTGGTTATGGTTAAATTATATTGATAAAATCATGGTATGTGAACATTTTTTTGTGATCTATGTTAATTGCTGTCACATTTACACAACTTCTTCTTGCTGGATTACGGTTTGTTAAAGAGATCACCATAGTTGTACTATCTTTTATGATCTCAATGCATTTGAAGAGAGACCTGAACCCATCTTTTTGAACCTACCATAAATATTTTTGATAATCTTGCAGGTGCGGAGCCAAGATGCGATCTTTGTACTTCGTGGAATTAGCAAAGAGGGACGTGAGACTGCCTGGCTGTGGTTAAAGGTGATGTGTGTTATAGTTTTCATTTATTTTTGGATTTTGGGACAGTTGGAACTTGTGTAGTTCTCATTCTCATATCAAGGCTTTAGACAAATGAAATGTGTGAACGAAACATATAGTTAAATCACTTGATTGAATTTAACTGCAGTAGGACCATTTGGGTGAAGAGGATGGTGCATATTATTAAAACACTTGACAGGAAATAAATACAGCATTGGATTTGAAAGCATGCTAAGGGGTTCATGTTCTGTAAAATTATGGTTCCATACTTCTTTATGAGATACCAAACTGGAAGAGAAGAGAGCCAAAGATAAAAAATTTCCGTTTAATTCAAAAGTCTATTTGTACTGTAATACAACAGTTGCTATTCTATTTGCGCATTCCTGGCATCCAGGAATTGTCTGATGAAAATTATAATTTGCACATTCCTGGCATTCCTTGCTGTTACCATGAATCCGAGTCATTCAAATCAGCCTTTCTAGTAGTCTCAAAATGTTTGGAAATTTATGAAGCAGGTTGTCATGGATAAAATGGTGACTTGTTTCACTGCTCCTCACTGCCCATATGATGATTATGTGGTGTTTCATGTATAGTTGGGTTGCTGAGTTTTATCTTTTATGACATAATAACTTTGATAATAGTAAATCTGTTTTTCAACTTGTTATTTTTCTCATGTGTGCAGGTATGAGAGAGGGAAATAGGGAAAATTTGAGGGGTAAAATTTCGCTAATTAGCTATTTTTTAGACATTTTATGAAAAAAAATATTTGCACCCTTAGTTAAAAATTTGCTCATTTTTTACATACAAGAGATTAAAAAATAATATTCGCCAAAAAATTACTAAGTTTAAAATTACAGGATTTTTAGTGGATATTCGCCCACATTATATATGTATGACTTTTCAAACTAGAATAGTCGCTTATGTATGACTCTGTTACTTGTTCCCTTGTTTTCTATAACTTCACCAAGATTAAGACTAACCTCTAAGATACTCAAGGGTAAATATTTTTGAAAATTTAGGATTTGGGAAAGTTGTGAAAATGTAAGCATTGCAGTTGCTATATTTTCAGCTAATCTGGTTTCTGCTTCTTTTGTACAGGAAAAGTGGGACTTTATCTGGAAAAATTGGGGTTCAGGATCTTTGGTAACTCGTTTCATCAATTCTGTTGTATCTACGGTCTGTTCCTGAATTCTATCCTTGATGCAAATTTATGTATTCATGTTGATTTTGTCCAATTCTCAGTAGGACTTATTTAAGAAAATTTAAAGTTCTACTGAGATTTCTTTTCTTTGCTTTTCAGTTTTCAAGTGAGGAAAAAGCAGATGAAATAAAGGAATTCTTTTCAACCCGAATGCAACCATCTATTGAACGCACAGTTAATCAGAGCATTGAACAAGTTCGGATCAGCGCCCAATGGGTGAAGCATGTTCAGCAGCAGGATGGCTTAGTGGAACTACTGCAGGAACTAGCAGTCTGAAAGTATCTAGCTTACCACTTCCATGCTATGACTGGTTTACGTCATGATTTTCATCGCAATTTCTTGGTCATCAGAACATGAATGTTAGCCAGTTAATGATTTAAATAAGGCATATTTGATTCTGGATTTGAGTCTTTACGCAAATGTTGTTTACTTCAAATGAAATCAAGTCTTATTTGGGGTACTATTGGTAAAGATAGGCATCATGGAATTATATTCATTGCAAATATGTTGTGACGCCATGTAGATGGACCATGATTATCAGGGCATGTGCCTTGACATGCATGAATGGTAACTGATGTTTTGAAGCTTATATTCCCTTGTACTGCTTGTGATGCATAGGTTATAACAGAAGTTGTGAAGTCAAGACCCTTACGGGTATTATTACTTACAAATTGACATGCAATGTCAGCATAATTTAACCTCTTAATTAATTAAATATGGTTTTGGACAGTAATTTGAGATCTGGTAGAAAATCTAAATGTTCCTGCTTGTAATGTGGAGGCATTTTATTTGAGTTATGTTGACAGTAGTTCTTTCAATTGTTATATTATGTCAGTTAATATTTTTTCACATAGGAAGCACAAGATATACCAAAACACAAGAAACAAAATAAAAATAGTATATACTGAACAATTAAATTGATGAGGACAACAATCCTCAAATTTTGGCTCAACCATTACAAAATACTTCAATTCTCACAAGGCTCCAACTTTGAATGAGGATGCCAATCCTTCAAGACAAACCCTGGCACCAACTAGGTCTTTATGAGGACACCAATCCTCTTAGGCTCCAACCTATACAAATACTTCCAATAAACTGCAAAACTTTAGCAATGTGTCTCCAAGACAACTTCATGATCTGCTCCAAACTTTGTTTCCTTCAAAACTTGGTCAAGGACTGCTTCAAGATGCCTCCAAGTTTGCACCAATTCCTTCAAACAATTCTTCAAGATCTAGTTTGCTCAACAAGGTCACCAAGTTCTATCCAAAGATGCCTTCAAGTTTGCACAACTATGTATCCAAGTCTGCGACAAAGATCACCAAGGTCTGTCTACTTCAATAAAGAAAATACTACTTCAAGGCACTTCTAAGATAGCACAAGCAGGTCTACAAAAATTACTTCATCTCAGCTTCAAAATGACTTGAAAAAAATGTTGAATTTTAGGGCACCAGCTAGAATTAGGTTTTTCTTCTCCTGATAACTACTTCAATGATCAATTAAGCATTAGTTTCATATAACATTAAATTCAATATCATTTAGGCACATATATATAAGAAAAACATCAACTGATTAAACATGAAAGAACAATAAAGTAACCGTGAAACAAAGAGATAAGAGACACAAAAAGTAGGCACACAACCAAGGCAAAACCCACAAGGGGAAAACCCAGAAAATTTCTTTCTTTTTTTATTTTTTATTTTTTTAATGAGAGAGGGGATCTAGATTTATCAATACATCAGAAATAACCATAGTAGAAGAATAACCAAGTCAGTAACCATAGTCACGATCAAGTGTCATGTCAAAAACCAAATCCGTGAAATTTTGGCCTTCCCTAGAATTTCAGCCTCTTTAAAGTTCGGCCATCCCTAGAATTTCAGCCTCCTTAAATTTCGGCCCTCCTGTAATTTCGTTGGATAAAAAATGACACAGACCAAAATTGATGTGTCCAAATAAGGAGAAATTATTTTCTTTATGAAGCCTTCATGTGTGGTTGAATGGGTGCCTTTTAGGGGCCCAACTGACCTATAATAAATTTTGGAGGTAAGTTTCCGGGCGTAACCCGCAAGATGAGGGTTTAAATCTCATTGAGTATATATATGCCTGTTGTGTCTTGGCTAGAAGAGTAGGCGACCCCATAGCAAACGTCTCGACTCTTGTTGAGGCATAAGTTTCCTGCTATTGTGCGGCTTGCAGGCGGTTGCACGTAGCCTAGGTATATAGTGGCAGCCAGTTAGATTTGATCCTGGGTTTGTTCAGGATAACTCTCACCAGTTACCGATTCTCCTAGATATATATATATATATATATATATATATATATTTCAAATTTCCATTTATTTTTCAAGATGAAAACACTGACCAAGGCTACCATATTTTCCAACAAAAGGCTGAAAATAGAGGTCAAAAGATGCTCTAGGTCTGTCCACAAAAACGCTAAACTGCAAGGCCAAAAATAGATTCTTCCTTAGTTCGAGTCGTCACCCCTCTTAGGTCGAGTTTTGTACTGACTGTAGGGGTCAAATTTATCAAAGGGTTGAGCTCTTTGCCCTATTACAGGGCCGAAATTTGCTCCTATTGCAAGGTTGAAGTTCTATGTAGAAGGGGTCGAATAACAAACCTAGTTCTGTCCTCCACAAGTTGAATTGAGGCCAAAAAATGGCTCTAAGAGTAGTCCCAGTTATGCTTTGCAAGATGCCACAAAGGAGGTTGAATTCCCAATAGAAGATAGCTTCAAACTGTAACCAAGAAGTTCTCCAAAACCTTGAAGGCAAATAAAAACTAATCTTCAAAGAGAACTCCAATTTTCCACAAGGTTCATGAGATATGAACCTTTCCTTCTTCCTTAGACCACTGAGTTTTGCTGCTCTCTTGCTTGACAAGTTGGTGACCGACTTGGAGGAAAGCTTCTTATTTATACTAGTCCAATCATCCAAACTAATCAACATGTCTATTGGAGGGGGTAGTGTTCATGCAGGGTTGACTTGTAAAATTAATTTCTCCTTAATGGATAAGAGTTAGAGGGGATGGAATAGCGCATTGGAAAGGGCTTAAAAGTGTTATTTAAGCCTATGCTATTCTTTTCTTTCACTGATCAACCTTTGACATCAATAATAATTAATTTCTCCAACAAATTTCCCAAGCATTTTAACAATTGACATGGTTGGACGATCTTTGATTGCTAGGTTGGCCAAACACACAGCTAAGAATAAATTTTATATCAATCTAAGGAATAGTCAAAACAAATTTCATATGTGAAAGTTGTGGTGATCAACTAGGCTCCTTAAGGGCTACATTCCCTATGCCACCTCATCTCCTAGGGTGAGGGTTTTGGATCTTAAGGTTTGTGCTTTTCAGGGTTGCATGTCATGCTTGATATGCTACCATCGTTCTAGTGAGTTTGTATTGCTTTGCATATCTTCAAGTTTTTTACTTTTTCTTCCTTCAAGACTTTAGGAGATATAGTTTTGATTGGTGATTTAATGCAAGGACAACAAAGAATCAGTTTATGCAATTAGGTAGTGATGATAATATGGACAACAATCCTCTTTCGTTAAACGAGAGTGAGGATCACACATGGAAAATGTCTTCTCATGATGGAAAAGGGAGTGTTTCACACTTTGGTGCTGAATTGTTAGGCTTATCTAGCCTCTATGACATGGTCATTTGCAATGACATGAAAGCCTGGCCTAGATTTGGTGACATTATGTGTACGAATTACAATGGTCAAAGTGTGGTGGATTATATGATTTGTTCTCAAAGTTTTATTAATAATTTGTCATAGTTCAATATTGGAGCTTGTCCTATTGAGATGAAGTTGAATCATATGCCTCTCTTTATTAAGTTTTGAATGCATACAAGTGGGATGTAGGTAGAGAGGAACCGACATTTACATAAGAAAGTTCATGCAAATGGAAGGGTCATCATCAATAAGGAAAATCAAGAGCTCTTTGCTGCTGATTTGAAACATCAATTTTAGTTGACAAAAGACAACTCAGAAGTGAAGAGGACAATGCAGTGATAGAGAACATTGGTAAGAATATGGTGATCCCTTTAATCCACAAGGCCTTAAAGGTGTGCAAAAGATCTCAGCCATTGAAGAGAATCTCAAACACTTTTCCAAACAATTCTTGGCTTGATGAGTAGTGTAAGGCTCCAAAAATATCACTTCAAGAGGAGTCACACAGTGACAACATGAAAATGTACAAAAATATGATAAAAATAAAAAAGGAAATGTATGTGACTTCAAGGAAGGAATTAATTTCTTTGGGAAAGTTAAATCCCAAAATATTTTGGAGGGAATTACAACAAAAGAAAAAGCAAACAGATAATAATATCTCGGCTACTCAATGGTTAAATTATGCAAAGTTTTTATACGAGAGAACAAGAGAAAATAGCCCTCCCATAATCAACACTTCAATTGAGTTATTTTTATTAGAAGATGTCAATCCTGGTATAAAAAAGTTGGCAAATGGTAAAGCTCAAGACATTGATGGATTCCAAATAATTTTTTTGACGTGGGGAGTTGCAATCTTGGCTCCGGTTATCAAAAGGATCTTCAACAACCCCACTCAAAGCAATTTTCCGACTGAATGGACAACTACTATTGCTATCCCTCTTTACAAAAGTGGAGACTATTCCCTCCAATTACCTCTCTATTGTTGACGAAAATGTAACTAGATTTGGTCTTCATAAATGTACTTTTGATATTTGTATTTATTCAAGAAAAGAAATATTATTTTTGTTATATTTATCAATGAGTTTTATGTTCATTGAAATAGGTCTAACACATGTTAAAGTGTTGTAGGTGAGTCAAAGAGTCAAAAGAAAATGTAGAAGACATTAAGGGCATGTTACACCATGTATATTTATGTATTAGAGTCAAAGATATTCCTCCAAGCAAAGTGACAAGTCTTCTCCTAGCAATGACATCACCAAAGAAGCAAATCTGAAGTAGAAAAGTCAATTCGACCTAAAGGGGGGACAAACCTCTATATGTGGAGGCTGTCCACTCCTCCAATGACAAACCTACAATACCTTTGAAATCAGCGAGAAGGAAGACGAGTTAAGGGTGAAGGGAAAGCGAGTTTAAGGAGCCTGTAGTGCAGCGAAGGAGAACTCTAATAGAAGTTGAAGGGACTATTTTTAGGGTGAAAAACAATCGCAAGTGCGAGAAAAGAAGGGCAATGTGCGGTCATAACAACAACAAGATCATAGTCATACATATCATATCGTTTGGGCTAGTAAATTAGGTATGTAAGGCCTCCTTCTTAAGCAAAGAAGAGGGTCTCTCAAGAGAAGGACAAATGAGCCAAAAGTATAAGGGAAACCTCCCACGCGTGCGAGAAACTAGGGCTGCAGTGTTCTCACATCAAGTCTGCAACTGCACATCAAGAAGAAGCTCGATTGGACAAGAGAAGGAAAGTATCTTCATAGGTGAAGGTTCTCACTAAGGATCAAATATAAGTCTCTCTTCTAGAGCTCACATAACACGGTCTATCACCATTTTCCAGAAGAAGTAGGAGGACGAAGTGTCGGGGAACGAAGTGCCAGAAGGAAGAGGACTAAGTGCCGAGAGACAAAGTGCAGGAAGAAGGAAGGACTTGACTTGCGCTTGGAAGATATTTTTGCCAAGGGTCTAGGGTTTGGCATTGATCAATAAGAAGTTTCAATAAGAGAAATTTACGAAAGGGTTTTCCTCTCTAAGAGAGAGAGGTTTTTCCTTGGCAGAGAGCTAACATCTTTTGTTCTTGTTCTTATGTTTTTGGTAGTAGTTTGATGAAGTAAACACACATGCATTAATAATAAGAAGCAGATTAAGCTACCAAGACATTGTAAAAGAGCTTCACAAATTGTTATTAAGTCAAGAAGAATCCTACTATACCTAATTGCCTTAGATTCTTCAACACATATTATGGTTAATCCTCTTTTTGGAAAGCTATTTGAAAGCATGGTGGAACATAGAATCAACAGTTGGGTAGAAAAGGAAGGTAAAAGAGAAAAAGGGCAGGCTGGTTTTAGGCCACGACATTCTACCATTGATCATTGTATCTCTCTTAAGAATTTCATAGAAAAAGTCTGGGACATACAGGGTGAAGAGGACTTTTATTGTTTTGTTGATTTCAAGAAAGTTTTTGACACTATTCTTAGAGACAAACTTTGGAGAAGAATGGAAGAGGTCAAAATTCCAAGCAAATATAGAGTAGCTATTCATAAGCTCTATGAGAAAGTCAGAGCTAAAATCAGAACTAAGGTTTTTCTAAATGCTTTGGTAGTGACATTGGGGTCAAGTAGGGGTGTCGTCTTTCCCCCATGTTGTTTGGCTTATATATTGATAAGATGGAAGAATGGTTAAGTAGTAACAATGGAGAGGGTATTCAATTAGTAGGTTAATGTGGTGAGGCTTCTTTTGTAAGCTGATGACCTTATCCTAATTACAAAATCGACTCAGGTTTTGAGAGAGCATTTGAAGGCCTTAGAGCTCTTTTGTCAAGAGGTTGAGATGCAAGTAAACATTAGCAAAACCAAGATAATGATCTTCTCCTTAAAGATGAAAAAACAATAGGCTAATTTCTTTTGAGGGGAAACCGTTGGAAATAGTGGAAGAAAACAAGTATCTAGGAATCGTTTTTCACAACAAACTCAATTGGGGATAAATAGATTTTAACTTCTACATAAAAGATGCAGGAAAGCATGTCAAACCACAAGTGGAAACAATTAGTAAGAATTCAAAAACACTTAATCCCTAATAATTTCAAAGTCAAATCAATGGCTAGCTGATGCTAGTTTGTTTCTGATGGAGGCTTTGATGGTCTTTCACTTGTTAAGTTACTTATAAAAGGTTGAGGGCATGGATGGGCATCTCCAACCTAAAACAATTATTGTAGAGGAGGTAAAGAGGAGGAAGAAAATCTGGAGGAAGCAAAATGTGGTTGGGTAAGTGGGGCATTAAGTGGCAGGATTGTCCTAACCCTAAAGAGGAGATAAAAAAATGGGTGCTTGAAAAATTCAAGGTTACCATGTGGAAAAGAAGATTGGCTAAAAAAAATCTCTATATGTCAGATATTTCGACTCGGCATGGTATCATGATGAGAAGATATATTTGGGTGCCAAAATGACACAATTGAGGACCATGTCTCATCATCTCAAATGTGAAATGGGTAGATGAAAAAATACAAAGGAAGAGTGGTAAGAAAGAATATGCATCTTTTGTAGGAAAGGAGAGGTTGAAACAAATTGGCGCTACATCATGGATTGTCCAACTTATGTGGATACTTATAATTAGTTGAAAGTATTATGAAGGTGGATTGTTTGAAAAAGCTGTTTGAGGAAGCAAGGCTTATCAAAACCGTGAGAGTCTTGGTCAAGATTCATGACACAAGAGTATACTTAGGGAAACGTTCGAAGTTGTAAAAGTGTTTGGTGTCCTAGGTCCCTTAGACCGTTTGGTTTCATGGACATCATTAAAATCCCTTCTTTTCTTCTTCTTCTTGAGTAATATATGTTAGGATTTAGTGTATCATTGCCTCTGTGTGTTATCCTTGTGTTATTTTTTTTGTTATTGTTATCTTTATTTCATTCTCAAAATAATATTTGTCAGTGTTATTAGAGCAATCTATTTTGTTGTTTTTTCACACATGTCCAAGATGAGGCTAGAGTACATCCTTCAATCCCTTTCGATGATAATGAAGATGCCTTTGACAAGTAGTCAAATTCGATGTTTGGAACCCTTCAATGTATAAGTTAATGTTCACATTCCCTTGCTTGAATTAAAGATAGATATTAACAAGTGTTTTGAAAAAATGGTTAAGTTTGTTAGATGGTTATTATTTTGTTCAATTTTTTTACAAGTACAAAGTTCACTTTTTCTCTTCCCAGTCTCTTCCCCATATCAATGAGTCCTGGAACACTTATTCTGTGCACGTGTTGAAGATGAATTTGAAGCATTGGGGACAAAACCCACTTGAGCATCACTTGTTGATGCCTTTGGGGAGGAATTCTACATTGTAGGAAATTGTGAACAATGGAAAAGACTCAGAACTTTGCATTATGAGAAACATAGGCAAAATTTAAGTACATCCATACCTTCCATACCTTGTGTGCAAAGTTGTGTATCAAGGATTTTGAGTAACATTTGGTTCTAAAATAGCATAATGGTCGGCATAGGTACATCCAAATAAAAGTTGTATTTTTTGGACGTCTATTCACTAGGGTTTGTTTATTGACATAGAAGTTTCAGGGAACTACAAATTCAAAAATTTCACCTCTTTCCTACAAGTTTCTTAGATATAGTTTGTGTTAATAAACAACCTTACGACTCTTTTGAAAGATATTTTTTAACAACAAATAACAACTAATATTTCAATTATTTTCAATGCTAATCAAGATGGAAATCCATGAGAAAAGATACCAAACATATGCCAAAAAGTTTTAGTGCTCTAGGACAAGCCTACCATGCATAATACATTTATAAAAATTCACTTCAGAATAATATCAATTAAAGTGGTAAATCCATCATAATATCTTCAATATCAATGCTAACACCCTTAACAATTCTAGCATTATGTCAAATAACCAAGACATACTAGCTTTAGGAAGTATCAAACCATAAAAGATAGTCGGAAAGCAAATCTACTTTAAGACCATGTTTTTCAACAAACATCTTGCATATGAATATAAATATGAAGCTAATGTACATATCTTAGTCATCCCAAGGATGGTAATCCTCCACTCTCTAAATCCCTAACTATATAAAAAAGGAAACTCTAGCCATTAACAAGGCTTTCTAATATGCAAACATTACATTAACAAGTTTCTCGAGGAAAGTGTGGGGTCCCTATAATACTACTGATTACCCCATTACTATGGTAGTTGTACCCCTTATTAATATTGTTGTGCCCCTATTGCCCCCATATTGTTATTACTGTGCCCCATAGAATCCCTCTCTTGTTATTTTTGTGGCTTTATATTATTATTGTTAGGTCGGCTGGGTTATATTGTGACTCCTTAGACTCCTATGTATAGAAAGGGGGTTTTGTCATTTGTATCATCCAAGAATTGTTCATTTATGTAATGTAAAGGAGGTTGCCCCCCCGAAGAGGCTGAATTCTAAGGCGTTGATATGTCTTTTCTATCTTTCCTTGAGCTGGTTTCATAACATTTGGTATCGGAGCCAAGTTCTAGGGTTTCGCTGCTCCAAATAGGCCATCATGGCATTTTCGCTATAACTTTTTTCTGCGACGTTTCAGAAGTCGAAAAAAAAACCCATTTGAGAAGACATCGCGCTGCAGCTCGGGTTCGAATTTCAGAGTTTTTCACGCTATATTTGCAGAGATATGATCTGAGGAAGTTGGTCTTTTTGCAAACTCCTGAATTACACTCTAAACAAGTGACCTGGGGAAAATCGTCATAACTTACTCTCTGAGCATCGGATTGAAATTTCACGAAAAGGTACAGAAAGAGGACAGACTGTAGTTTCTTCTAGATATTTTTCAGAGCCAGAGGTCCAAATAGTGACACGTGGCACTTCATACAAGTTCGCTCTTCTGAAAAGGTCTATAATCAGGTCACTGTGGGAGATTTGGCATAACACTTCATTGGAGAATCCAATTGGGGTCAGACTGGTGGCATGGTAAAGAGGACACAGAGGGCTACCACATGTTGCAATTTCAGAACTGGATGTTCTGAAAGTACAGAGATACATCAGATGCAATATCGAGCTCCTACAAAGAAAAAAAAGGTGTGTAGATGTTTTTAAATTTTTGCTTAAGATTGGTTTGAAAATTTATTTTGAAGGAATTCAAAGGGCTAGTAGAGCATTATTATCGGTGGCTGATGCCCCGAGGAAAGAAAATGCAAACACCTAGTAAGGAACCTGAAAGCTCTAGCATGACTCATGAAGAAGAGGAAGAAATGCTACATGATATATCAAAATTACAAGACCAAGTGCAAAAAATGTCAACCTCACAAAGCTAACAGAAGCTAAGATAAATGGCATGGAATCTAAGATAAAGGGCGTGGAAGCTAAGGTGAATGGCATGGAAGCTAATATGGATGATTGGAAGACAGATTTGAAGACAGACATGGACGATTGGAAAATAGATTTGAAGACAGACATGGACGAATTGAAGATAAATATGAATAAGCTGCTACAAGAAATGGTCACGAAGGGTGAAAGGGTAGTAAAGGAAACTCATGATGAGAACAAAAGAAATGTTAATCATGATTCCATAGACTCTAATGTGGGATCGAAGACCCATCATATTCCAAAAATCGATATGAGGAAGTTTGATGGCAAGGATCCCACAACATGGATATTACAGAGGGAGCAATTTTTCGATCTCAATAATGTGCAAAACACACAAAAGGTACGTATTGAAACTTTATATTTGGAACAAAATCAGTTTGTATGGTATCAATGGCTTTGCTCTCGTAAACAAATTATCACTTGGGCAATTTTTACGGAATAATTGACAGTACATTATGAGGATACAAAAAGCAACACTTTTTGTAGCCAATTAATAAGTCTCAAGCAAAAGGGTTCAATAATGGAGCACATTGAGGAGTTCCAAAAATTGAACATAAGGGTAAAAAATATTCCAGAGGAGCATAGGATTGATGTGTTCATAGGGACTTTAAAGGATAATATTCCAACATGATGTTCGCCTTTGGCAACCTGATTCATTAGAGAAGGCATTCAGGTTAGCAAGAAAAATGGAAAGCAAAATTATGGCAACCAGGAAGCATACCACTCACAACTATAAAGATGGAAGTGTTGTTGCCCCTAGTCTTCCACAACCTATAAGGTTGACACCACAACAATTGGAAGAAAAAAGAGCAAAAGGCTTTGTTACAATTGTGATAGCAAATACACTAAAGGTCATAAGTGTGCTGAGAAGAAATTATTCTACATAGATTGTGAAGAGGAAGAAGAAAAGGAGCAAGAAAGTCAAAAGAAGAGGATATACTCCAGGAACAAAGCCTAGATGAAGAACAAATGAATTTGACCATATCTTGTAATGCATTGGCAGGAATTACCACTTTCTCAAACCATCAAGATGGGGGAGGGAAAATCAAGAAGAAAAAGGTAATAGTGTTGATTGATTCGGGAAGTACCCACAATTTTATTCATTGTAAGGTAGCAAAAGAATTGAATTGCTTCCTATATCCAGCACCAGAGTGTCAAGTGATGATTGCAAATGGAGGAACAATAAATTGCTCTGGAAAAAGCCATAATGTCAAGCTATCCATGGGAGAGTATGTATTGACTAGCCCAATGCTTTCCATTCCAATGGGAGGTGCTGATGTTGTACTAGGAGTCCAATGGCTACAATCCTTGGGTACAATAGCTTTTAATTTTCAAGAGCTTTTCATCAAATTTTCTACGGAAGGAAAGGAAGTTGAATTAAGGGGTATTGCAGGGAAACCAGGAAAGATAATCAGCTCTAATGGTATGACAAAGCTTCTAAAAAAGGAGCAAAGAGGTGTAATTGCACAAGTATGTTCGCTAGATGTTTCCACATCAGAATCATCTATTTATCCAGATATCCAAAAAGTCCTGGACAATCATTCCAAGGTATTTGAGACTCCCAAAGGTCTCCCACCTATGTGTGATCATAATCATACTATTCATCTGATTCCAGGAAGTGTTTCCAAACATCAGGCCGTACAGATATCCCTATGTCCAAAAGAGTGGAATTGAACGTATGGTTGCAGAAATGCTAGAGGCTGGTATAATTCAACCGAGTCAAAGTTCTTTCTCTGCTCCAGTAGTATTGGTGCACAAGAAGGATGGATCATGGCGCATGTGTCCGGATTATATTGAGCTCAACAAGCTCATTATTAAAGATAAGTTCCCCATTCCCGTCATTGATGAATTACTGGATGAATTGCATGGATCAATTTACTTCACCAAGTTGGATCTTCGTTTAGGATATCATCAAATCAAAATGAAGATTGAAGACATTTTGAAAACAGCATTTAGAACTCATGAGGGTCATTATGAATTTTTGGTCATGCTTTTGGCCTTACCAATGCACCTTCAACATTTCAAGGTTTAATGAATTCAATTTTCAAACCATTCCTTAGAAAATTTGTGTTAGTATTTTTTGATGATATACTAATCTACAACAAGTCTTGGAAGGATCATGTTGAACATGTTGACAAGGTGCTACAATTATTGAAGGAGAAACAATTATATGCAAAAAGATCCAAATGTTTCTTTGGAGTCCAGGAGGTGGAATATTTGGGTCATATTGTATCTCATGAGGGAGTTAAGGTAGACCCTAGCAAAATTAAAGCCATTAAGGAATGGAAAATTCCCACATCCATAAAGCATCTGCGAGGATTTCTTGGGTTGACAGGGTATTATCGCAAGTTTGTTAAGAATTATGGGAGAATAGCAGCACCTCTAACAACATTATTGAAGAAAGATGCATTTTCATGGACTCCGGAAGCAACAAAGGCTTTTGAACATCTTAAAGAGGCAATGTGCCAAGCACCGGTCTTAGCTACACTGGACTTCACAAAAACCTTTATTGTGGAATGTGATGCTTCAGGAAATGGAATTGGTGCTTTCTAATGCAAGACGAAAGACCCATTGCTTTTGAAATTCATCCAATGAAGGGAAAGTTTTTAAGCAAAGCTATTTATGAGAAGGAAATGTTGGCAATACTCCAGGCACTTAAGAAATGGCGTCCCTATCTAATGGGAAGACACTTCAAGGTAAAAACGGATCATGATAGCCTTAAATACTTTTTAGAACAAAGATTATCCTCTGAAGAGCAACAAAAGTAGGTCACAAATATGTGCGGTTATGACTTTGAAATCATCTACAAAACAGGGAAGCAAAATGTTGTGGCAGATGCACTCTCAAGAAAGGATGAGGATGTGGAAGCATTGTTGTGTGCCAATTCTACTATCCAACCAGATTGGATAAAAGAAGCA
>APFE031257782.1:0-54849 GCA_000404065.3 Pinus taeda
TCCACACTTCCGCAGCTGCAGCGCTCGAGAGATCACCCCTCACAGATTCGCTTTCCACTTCACTTTCATATAGATCGAGCTTTTGAAACAATAACCCAATATTTAAGATCTTAAGATATTCAACCCAAAAGCATACACAAGCCAAATGATCTCCTTTGCTTTATATAGGCAAGCTCTTCCTCAAATCATGGACCAATACCACGGGCCAAAACCATAACAAACCAATACCATCAACTTAATACTAGGGATCAACACGTCTGTCGAGATGCCATGGTCCAAAAACCATAGGTTCAAATTGCAAGGACTAACTACCATGGACCAAAGGTAAGTTTTCCCACATGAAATAAACTTTTCTTTGCATAAAATTCCGTGAACTTTCTCCACATGAAATAAACTTTTATAAACTTTTCTCTGCATAAAATTCCGTGAACTTTTCTCCTGCGTACTTCTTAATTCTCATCATATTGAGAGCCATGCCATGGGTGTTGCCATCAAGTACAACATGTGTAACATATAACCATACCAGAAACATAATGCCAACATGGGGCACCTCACCTCGATAGTCTGGTAAGAAGTAAACATCATTAATGGTAATAGGGACCATCTTTTCCCTAATGTGAAAAGTCTGATATTTCGGATCCCATGCATGAACAAGGAATTGCAGTGGTTCTATTTGTTGCCTCATTCCTGACAACTTGAAGTATTTGAGTAACCCACAATTTTTGAGGGCCTCAACTATACCTGGATTGTTTAGGGCAATCATGTCTTTTTCTTCATGCTCTCTTTCTCGCCATGTAATTGAAATTATGATTTGATGAAAGCATGAAACACAATCATCATCTTAGTTAGGATCCTTTCCATGCAAAAAACAGGACAAATTTTAGAGCAAATAGCTAAATTAGACTTGGGAAACTCTCCCAGCGCAGCCCAGGCACAGAGATAGTGCACTGCAAAGCATGTAGGCTTCTATCTAGGTGCTCTTTAGTGTATTTTTTTATGTGAAAGCTTGCGCTGATCCCAAAGCGAAAAACGAAACCCTAGGGGCCCCAAAAAACCCTAACACTTGCATGAAATGACAAAAGAATGACCTGAAAAGAAAGAAGACAGGTTTAGCTCCTACCTGGTTTGAATGGTTCGAGAAATGGTCCACAAAATCTCTCGCAATGGTAAAAACTTGTTTTATGTTTATTTCATGTTCATTAATCAAGTAAACATTAATATTTACCTATTTTTGCTTATGAAATAGGTATTTTTTAATCCATTTCGTGGTGTTTTGAGCAGGTTTTGCAACTGACTTGTAGAATTTGATGTGCTCGATTGTAAATTGTACCTTTGACCATAGAGCACACTTTTATCTCTTTTTCAAGTTTTGTTAAAAATGAAAGAGGAACCCCCTTGGAGTCCTATTTAATATCTTTTCAAACTCTGTATACATGAAAGTTTTGTCGAGCGCTTGTCCTTTCGAGCTTGTTAACAGATTGGAAATGATATCTCTCTTGTACTATTTTACAATTTTTCAGGCTTGACAGATTAATTTACGAAAAAGAACTTGTGGATTTTTCTTTTTGTACCTTTTCAAAATATATAAACATGAAAAGCACCAAGTTATCTTTGTAGTTAAACTCGTTAAAACATCAAATAGGGACAAATTTGTCCATCTAGATCAGACCAAGTTTCACCTTCGCGAGACTCATTAAAACATCGCATAGCGATGGATTCGCCCGAAGGGTGGAATTATACAACAAGCATATGTTATCCTCCTCAATCTTGATAAAAATAAAGAGGTACTCATTAGCAATGACTGGGGAAAATGGGAAAAAGGGGAAAACCACTTTATGGTAGTAGGTCGCTCTTGAACATGACACTTTCACTCCATCACCGTGACTATTTGGGTTGGGTTATTAGCTTGATGGTTATCACACCGTTAGTCTATCATACCATCCATCACTTTATTTTGGGTCAATTTTACCAATTCATTTTATTGTCACCGACATGTTCAAGAGAAGTCATTCAGTCAAAATTCATCCTTTGAAATACCGTAAACCTTCATTTTCATGACCTTCATTCCTGAACCTTGTGTCGTCAGTCAAATTTGATCTCAGAAACCACTACACTCATTTCATGTCGTTGATGTGGGATACATCAAGGCCCTCTTGCAATGAGTCCCTTCTTGTCAACATTAGCATATTATCCAAGAAGTTGACTTAGAAACATCCTTCCAGTACCTTGAGGCTTGCATGCATCAATGGTAGGTTTCTCACTTCCAGTGATAGGTTGACATCAATGGCCTTCAACTGAAAGAATTTGTATGGTGTTCGACATCAAATCATCCATTCACACCATGCAGAATGTACTGCAGTACCTTGAGGATCATTATCATTATAGATGATTTCTCTTGCGTATGTTAACAACTTACGTCATTGGCTAGTAATCATATGGTGTCTTCCCATGTTCAACTTCAGATCACATATTCACATGGTTACAATCATATTTGAGTGAATGATTGAATGAGATAGAAGACCCCGGATCTAGTTTCATCCATCTGGGTTGTGATTTCAGGAGTGTTAAATCATATGTACAATGGCTTTACATTGATGGTCATTCTGAGCATGGGTCTATATCTATAGATGACTATTTATGTACATGTAATGAAAGTTTACAATCCGAGCATGGGTATGTCTTCCCTCAGAAATTCATGTAAAATCAAATATCATGATATATGTATTGTAATTGATGCAGTTCACCTTCCACCTCGATACCTCCTTATCACATTGTAAAACATTTCATTCGACATTGGCATTTTTCTAGCTTCATCCTTTAGGGGGAAGTTGTTATAAATCCATTTGGGCACATCACTCCCATCATTCAGATCAATGTTTTAGGGCTCATCAAACCCTGATTTCAATTGCTACATGCCCTAAACAAGTCGCCCCTTTGAATGCCTCCTTCTCAGACAGTTTCATGTCTCGAAGACATCTAGAAATAACCTCTAGAGGGACCAGCAGAGGTAGGCCCATGTGAGGGTACGGTACATAGTAGTTAAGTCCATGCCAAGGTGCTATGCAGAGCACTTAGGCTTCCTTTCACCTACATTGGGTGATATTCAGTGAAATTCACATAAGGTTTGGGGAATATTCTTATCTTTTGGAGTAATCTAGAAGGTTCCCTCACTTATCAACTCCTATGAGCTCAAAAATGGATGAGGAATGAGTTAAGATGCATCCTATCCTCTCATCCCTTCCTCCATGGAACTAATTCTAAGTATGGAAGGCCATCTAATGCCACCATTTACGAAAGACTTCCTTCATCTTCCTATAAATTGACCACTAATCTATGTGATCAGGAGCTGGATTATGTTGAATTGTAAGGAGATAATGTTGCTATGAGATTTGGCTTTGAAGCAAGTATTGTAATGCTACAAGTTTGTCATGCTTTTTGTGTGATCTAGATGGGATGCTAGATAGAGGAATGGCTTTGAATCAGACACCAGTGGTTGTAATTCCTCCTTCTATTCAATAAAGTGTTTGAACCTTTCTCCCATATGTTTATTATTTTATAATGCTTATGTGTGAATTGTATCTGATTCCTTTCACTTATATTCAATAGATCTTTTGCTTTGATCGATTCATTGTTTTCTATTGTGTTTATAGGTATGTCCCAAGCGTATTAAGTAAGGGAAGGATCCACAAGGTCGATACAAGGGAGACGAGAGGAAAGTGGGATTGAAAATAGGTCTTCTCATCTTCTCATCTTATCTATTGCTTATAGGAAAAGACTAAAACACTTTAAACTATTGTTCTAGATATGGCTACTTATCTAGGGAATTAGTATTTATACATAGATAGCAAATTCTCCAAAACAGGTATGCACCCTTACTTTCTGCTACTTGAGTCCCAAAATAATATTTCATTATGACTTTGACTTTTTAGTCCTCTACTTCCATTGACTTTATCTAAAACGTCCTCCACAACTTCTACTCCTTCAAAAATGGATGACCCAACATGCTTGGACCATAATCCATTGACTCACCCTCAAGTTAATGTGTTTTTGTTGCTACCTCTGAAATCTATGATGGTTGACTTCCACTCAGATTTGATATGGTAACTTCAAATGAAGGAACCAACTCTAGAATACTTTGAAGATTCAATTCCTTAAAGGTGGTGTATGTGGAAACATATGAGTTCCACAAGTCTAGAAGTGTAAACAACTTGCTTGAAAATTATTCCACTGTTTGCACATTGAGATCACTAAGATGAGAAAGTGTCTTTATTCTTACAAGAGGAGGTCATGAAGAATGCATTTAGTTGCCTCAGATTCCTCTTCTAGCTGATTAATCTGAGCATTGAATTCATCAACCTGATCCACGAGTTGCTTCTTCACCTCTAGGTATGAAGTCACCATCGTTTTCTAAAATAGGGTCATGATGTTCTTGCACAAGGGATAGATGGGTGCATTCGTCTTCATAAGAAAATTGATCTAGTTGGAAATTTAACCAACCATTTGATGTAACTCCCGCATAACTTGAGGCAAAGTGTCATAGATAGAGGTGGCTTCCTGAATCTTGCTGACGAATCTTGCTGACTATCTAATTCTTAAAGAACTTCGAAGGATCTGGTATATATTTTTTTAGGCTAGTGATAATGTCCCGGAAGACAAGGTTTTGGGCGACAAGTTGCGTACATGTGACTTCAATAAATTTACAACATTTAGTAGGGGAACAAGCAATGTGATCTTCTGGCTACTCTATAGAGAAAGGTGCAAGGGTAGGCCATCATGACTGTAGATTGGAATTAAAATCACTCAATCAAGCTTCTAACCCATCTTTATCAATGTGAAAAATGTTTGTACGACAATGGGGACATTGAGCTAATGTTGTTGTTCATCACAAGTGACTTGAAGCTCTGTGCATCGAGTCTCTATCTGAACTAAACGATTCTCCAACTGAGACACAGAAGCATGAAGAAATTGGAACAACTGTGGCAAAGATCATGTGCTGAGGGTGTTGAATGAAACTGTATTTGTTCGTGGAATTCATGATTGTAATGGTTGTCCACTAGAAACCGAGCACTCTGACTAAGCTTCTGGGGAAGATTCTCTCTGTAGAGCACTCTTTTGATTTTGTGTAATTTAGTGAAGAACAAGGGTCGGAATGAAAACAATGAGATCATGATGTTAAGTGACAAGGGAGATAATCTAACAACATTGCTCATGATGTTTTATGAAGCCAACAACTTTCTCAGTAGATATGAGGGAGTGGTGGAAGAAGAGGGACGAAATGAGGTAGCAGTAGAAAGAGGAACAACTGATGGTGGGGGAATAGTATCTGTAGGAAAACTAGTATAAATAACAAATGTGGATTTGGTTTCCCTATCTTTTGGTTAATCAGGGATGATGGGTGAATTTTGATGATCAGATATAGTCACTTCCAATGAATGAGGTGACTCGTCAAAAGTTGTATGTGGGGATGGGGGTTGTTCTTCATCAATGCGAACATCATGATTAGTGGATGGTGGCTTGGTATTAAGGTTGATGATGGTGGAAGCACAAGTATCATGACGATATTGGTGAGATGAAGCAGAAACAGGGGTGGTAACGGGTGGAATGGTGGTTGCGATGGTGGGCAGTGCAGTGGACACAAGAGTGACTTGATGTAACTGGGTAGCTTTCTTAACCAAAGAACCTATTGTAGTCAAATTAGCATATGTCGAGCTTACACACTCCTTTTCCTTCTTAAACATGGGCTGAATATATTCTTGCATGTATTCAGGATGCTTACACGAGGATGAAGGGGCACCACCAACAGGTCTCATGGAATCAAAATTGTAGAGGTCCATACCATCTTTCTACCACTTCATGACTGTTTTCCAAGTGATAACTTCATTATGGAAATCAATTTCATTGATGTAAAATGGCAACTTCCTCATAGAAAAAGTGGTAGGAAAACATGCAACAGCCAGAGATAACAAGAACTATGATTTATACTAAACCATACCTAATGAGTGTATTGGTCGAGAAAAGGGAGTGATACTCATGAAATGGTTCTGGTCACAACATCCATTTTTTTGAACTAGTGTCCAAATGCAAGGTCATTAAACTCCTTGTTGACAGTGTCTTCAGTACTATGCCAAAGTGCATAAGCATATGAAAGAGGTTCACCTTCTACAACCGTGGCAAGGTCTCGACCTTCTGGAACACACTATTTATAAATAGAAAGTGGAGGAAGAAGATATCCAAAAATAAAATAGGTGGGATGGGCATAAACTTAATTTTCAACTTCAAATAATTCATGAAGATAGCTAGACTAATTAAGTTGGTCTCCTTAGATGTAAGCCTCTACAACTGATATGGCATCCAATGAACATTCTCCTCTAGTAAACTGATGCATGAATTTAGTAGCAATAATGGAGGTAGCAACTCCACCGGTATATTATTAATTATATCAAGAACATCTCTATGCCCATTTTCTTGTGGTTCCATACTTTTTATAAAAATTAGTTGCATCGGCCTTCTTGCCACATTTAGTAGTTTTCTGAAAATATGAGCTAACATCGATACCATAAACAAATAGACCTATGGGTCGATAAATATCTTCTGTGTGGATGGGGTATTCTTAGTCCAACCAGAGAGAACCCCATGGAGCTGACTAATTAAGAACTTGGTACAATGCATAACTTCACCAGTGGTTCCAAAAATAGGCAACTCACACAAAACAAAGAGAGTTGATGATTTTAACTAATGGAAATCAATTTTTCCTTTTAGGATAGAAAGGGCATTAGGATGGGTATTGGCCTACATAAATATATCGGTTCAGATTGTAGGGAATAATGATGAATCAGAGAGGTCATTATCAACAAGAGTGGTTTTTTCATATTTCCCCAAGAGGTTGTCCTGGAAGTGGATATGGGAGTCAATAGGATACATACTAACAATAATTCTAACTTGATGAACTGTGGTTACAGAACAACAAGTATACACAAAATGAATGGGGGGCGATAACGCAATGAGGATTCACATGTATCAAAGAACAAGTCTAGTGTAGAAACTTATAGTGTTAGAAAAAAAAGGATGAAAATTGAAATGAAATGAGGGCATAAATAGAAAAACTAGCTGGATGGAGACCTACACATTATGTGCGATAAATGTGACTCTGACTGAAAGTTATGACATGAAATTTTGGCACATACTGAAGAATTTCTTGATTTAACGACAAATCTAATGGTAAGGGGAATTCTCATCAATAATTGGGAAACATATATGGAAACTAACTCAGACATGACCGAGAATAATGATAGAAAATACAAGCATGAATGACACTGACAAGACGATATATGACAAAATATCCCTGAACACAATGGTTTTCAGTGGGTTGTAATAGAAAATACAACACACTTGTGAAAAAGGAAAAAAAATTAAACTATCAAAATTACCAATGACTTTATTGACTCAACTATCCTAACTCCTACCTACTACTCTTTCAAGGAGAGGACAATTTATTTTGAGGTTGAAGCAAAAAAATAGGGCTTCAGGTGAGCGTCATTCACCCATCAAGATAAAAGTGTACCATCTAATTGAGAAAGCCAAATAACACCAGAATATTTGATTTACACAACATAAGACAAACCAAGCCAATGCATTTGAATCTTACTAGGATGATCATGATGCTTGCTATCATAGAGTAATACTTGGTTGCCTACAAAACAACACTTCTTCTTAATATGTTGATTGTGCCAATTTTTATGGCGCTCCTTCTTAATAGTTTGATGGAAATAAGCAAGAAATTAAGACTCATCAAGTTGGTATAACTCATGTACTCATTCAGGTATGGATTCATCTTCATACATTTGAGTTTCATTGGCAATAAAAATATTAGGAACAATGAACTCAGCAGGAACAACAAATTGTTTACCATAAACCAATTCAAAAGCGGTATAATTATGTAACTACTAGACAGTAGTTCTGTAGGCCAATAAAGTAGTAGGAACTTATTCATCCCAATCATCTATATTGGCAGAGAAAACCTTAGTAAGTCCCTTTTCTAAAATTTTATTGAAAGCTTTGGCAGTCCCATTAGCTTGCGGATGATAAGGATTTATCTTGTGGTGTTGTATCATGAAACGTTGTAGCAGATCCTATACTATTTCATAGATGAAATGGGAGCCTTGATCACTGATAAGAATTTGGGGACATCCAAACTTGGTATTAATATTTTTAATAATAAACTGAGTAGACATATCCATAATGCAATCTTTAACAAGAGCACCTTCCACCCAACCAATCAAATAATATATTATGGTAATGATATGAGGAGCAGGAGGGTGAAGAAGCCTAATAAAATCAACAACCCTTTTTTCAAAAGTAGCAAGATCTTATATTGGATGCAAGGTAATTTAATTGCAACGTGAAAGTCGGCCAACATGTTGACAAACATTGCAAGCCTTTGCATATTCCTTCACATCCTTGAAGAGAGCCGACCACCAAAGGATAGCTTGCAGGATCTCCCAAGAAGTAGGTTTCCCTAAAACATGACCTCCTAAAACTCCAACATGACATTCCCATAATGCACCTTCATGTTCATGATCAAGAATACATTGACACAAAACTTGGTCTAGCCCTATTTTATATAGTTTTCCTGTAATAAGTTGGTAGTCTGCATCTTTAACCACCAAATGTTTCTTTTGCAGAGTAATATAATGAAGAAGAAATTTTCTTGTAGCAAGAAAATTGGCAATATTGTCAAAGTAGTCAGGGACAACTAGAATGTGAATCAAATGAGCATCTGACAACTGATCACCAAGTGATCACCCTTATTTTCTTGACTCTAGCCTACACAATTGGTCTGGCCCCACACTCAGACTTCCCAGCTTGAAAATCAATTCAAAAGTAAATTCCTAGAATAACAATAACCACCAACAAATACTTCCTTCAAGTATAGGCTTACTGACTAAATATTTCAGTGTTGAGTGGTCTTTGAAGGACTTGAAAGGATCTCCCAACAAATAATGTCAGAATTTTTGGAGAGAATAGACAATTGTTAATGTCTCTTGTTTTGTAGTAGTATACTTTTTCTCCATGGTAGAATTTTTTTTTTGAAACATAAATAGGATGATCCAAGTCTCTTCCACTTGGTTGCATTAATATAGCTCCTAAGGCAATCCTAGATGTAGTAACATGAACATGAAATGGCTTATTCCTATCAGGATAGATCAGAACGGGTGCACTTTCAAGTTTCTCACTCAACGTAGAATGAAACTGGCAAACAAGATTGGGTGGAAGCATATTTAATATTACCACAACCTTTGTAGGGTCCACACATACTCCTTCTTTATAGATGATTGGCTCAATAATGTTCCAAAAGGCACAAAAAAGATGCATTTTTTCAAGTTCAAATATATTTGTAGCTATCTGCATCTATGAAACATAACTTTGAGCAAACTAGGATGTTTTTTGAGAAAACTATAGATGTTCCAATCATCGATATAAACTTCCAAAAACTTATTTATATATTCACTGAAGGTAGCAATAACAATGTGCTAGAAAATAGTAGGTGCATTCTTCAACCCAAAGAGCATAACATTATAATCGTAAGACCCCCATTTTGTAGTGAATGTTGTCTTGCTCTTATCTTCTTTTGTAATGTGGACTTGATACCTTGAGAAACCATTAGTAAAAGAATAAGTTTCATTTCCTCCAACATTATCCAAAACTTGATCGCTAAAGGGAGTTGGAAATTGGTCATGCACACAGGCATTATTGAGGCTACAGTAATCAACACACACTCAAATTTCCTCTGAATCTTTGTTATCTTGGATGACAATGGGGCTTATCCATTCTGCTTCATCAATAGTGAATATAAGACCAACAAATAGCATTTTTCCAATTTCCTTCTTCGCTTTCTCCTTGACCCGCAGATTCAGTCTATATGGCTGATGTTTAAAATGCTTCACATCTAGTTTTAGTTATATTTTCATTTCTCCTAGATCACTTTTAATTCCCTTTAATTATGAGATGGAATAGGGAAATAAATCCTCATATTCTTTGAGCAGATAAAAAATTTCATAAGTGGTTTTATCATCCTAATAGTCACCAATAGAAGTAAGCTTTGGTTTCTCTTTTGTCTCGATATTCATCTTCTTTAACTTAAGAGGCTACACATGCAGAGCATCATGTATAAGATCATGTTTGATTTTATGTTCACCTTCATACTCCTTAAAAGACAAATGTATGAGCTCCTCCAGGTCATCATTTGAATCTTTATTAACCTTGTTGCAAACAATAGCTTCATGGACCACCGATTCATATTGATGTGAAAAAATCCATACCTACTCCATTTAGCTAAAGTGTCCCCACCTGAAAACAACACACCTCAGATATCTCGAAGTGCTTGTGCTATCCTTTCATCGACATAAAAAAAAAAAAAAGAGTCTCGATAAAACTGGGAAGAAAATACATCCCAATTGGTTGTTTGATGTTTCAACTCCTCCTACAAATACCAAGCCTGTGGAATATTTCTTAAGGAATGGATAAATAGATGTGGCCATATTTCAGTTGCTAGGCCATTAGCCTTCCATACAAAAAAATAATTCCCAACATGCTCTTGCAGAAAAGTACAACCATCATAAGTAGGGATGTTACTTAAAAGATCATTCGAAGGGAGAAACCTATACAACAAAACAATTTTAATTGTAATCCAATATTAAAGCTAATCATGATGGGTTGCCCACCATCTTGTGGGAGTTTCTTGTAGAGAAACACACATTAAAGGAACCCTCTGACATTTTTCTACACAAGAATCAACTTCTTTAACAAAATTTACAACACAATTAGTACCATTAAAGATGGGATACTAGTGTACCTCAGTACCAATCCAACGAACACATCGAATAGTGCCACAATGTGAGGAATGAATTCATGAGTTCCCTATTTCCAATCTTCCATCACATCCTCAAAGCCAACTTCAGTACTTTGAAAACTCTGCCAACTGATATATCCATTAATTGTGGAGTTAAAATAGTATTATCACCTTCCGAAGGTCAGTTGATATAATTTGTCCAATAAATTAGGGGACTCAATGTCATCCACCGGTTCAGTAAATATTGGGCCTTGATAAGGATAATGAGGTTATATGACTTGCATGCCATCCACTTTAGAAGTCATAGTTTCCCGCACCAAGTCAATGACTATATAATTCTCAAAAGCCCAATCGATGCCCATTAAGGATGGATATGGATATTTATCCCCAATAATGTCAATAACTTTGAAATCAGAACATGTTTTGACACTTGCAATATCAAATTCAATATATTCTAGTCTGCCGTTAGGAAGGATACAATTGTTGAAAATGGCAACAAGAAATGCTAAAAATAGAAGTGCTAAAAATAGCATTTCTATAAATAGCATTTTGGGATGGATTCCAATTTTAGTTAGTCCCCGAACTAAAATTGAGAAGTAAAATTCGAATTTGATCTTAGCAGTTGTTTGTAAAATAATTAATTAATTCACCTTGAGTTAATTAGTTGTAGAAAATCAGACATGAAGTCTATGTGGGGACATGCAATAGTTTCTCCATTGATTGAGGAATTTATCCATTAGTTAAAGAGATAAGGATGAGTTGTAATATTGTGTTGTAATTAGTTGGCTCAGCTAACTGAGTCAAGTCTAATTAGATTAGTTCAAACATTTTGTTGAATTAATTGTGAGTTTAGTTAGTTAATGCATGCATGCATGTAACTGTTGCACCTCAGGTAACTGAATATTCTCTCATAAATAACTCATGCATGTCAGTTCAGTCAGAGACCCACTTGAGATTAAAGGAAGGCACAGTGTGCTATCAGTTGGAGGAAATTTCCTATATAGGAAACTCATCCATGTACAAGGAATTATCTCCTTCAGGATTGTGCAATTAGATCAGAGGTTAGTGAGTGTGTGAAGAGGCCAATTCACACAGGTGGTAGCACTGGACCTCAGGAGAAACTGTGCAAGGAAATAGCAGGCTTGGAGGGTAGAGGAGAAGGTTGTGAGAGCCTTTGACTATCTATCAGAAGTATTGTTTGATTGCAAAGAGAGCATAATATCTCGTGAGCTGATTCTTTTTGTAATATGAACATATTTTCCACTTGTATGATAACACAGAGATTGGGGTTTTAGACTGAGGCTTTCCCCAGGTTATTTCTTCTTGATTATGTGTGATTGATTTCTCATTCTCAGTTATATGTGTTTTATTTGATCTTGCTCATATTCGATTAAGCTTCCACAAGTTTGTTGTAGAAGTAGATCTTGTATTTTGCTTTAGTATATTACATAATCTATTGATCTACAGTGGGAATTTCTACATGGTATCAAAGCAAAGCTGATCAAAGCAAAGAACAATATACAAGAAGTTCAAAGTTCAAAGTTTGAGGTTCTTGAATATAGAAATCAAGTTCTTATCACATCTCAATTTCACCAATGGTGTTCAATGGTTTAAGACTCGAGTATGACCTTGATGGTAGCTCGAATGATATAGATTGGAAGGATCACATGGAAGCAATATTAGAGGATAACGGTCCAAAGGACTTCATTTATCAAGAAGTCCCGAAGCCAACTGATGCTACAAAATTGGCAGAATGGAAGAAATTTGTGGGTAGAACAAGGTGAATTCTTCTGGAGGGAGTTCGAGACCACATAGTCTTGAGTCTCCATGGGAAGGAGACATCATTTTTGATGTGGAAAACATTGACAGATCTATATTAGAACAACAACGATCAAAGGAAGCTGGTGTTGAAAGACAAGCTTCGGAAAATCAAGTGTGAAAAGGGCGACACGATCTCTACATATTTGAAAAAGCTCACCATCTGTAAGGATGAGCTTGGAAGTGTAGGGATCATGGCAACCGATGATGACATGGTGAGTCTTGCACTCCTCAGTCTTCTTAAGAGCCGGCATAGCTACCAAGACTTGATTAATGGAAGAGAAAAACTGCTAGATTGGGAACGACTTTGGTCGGATCTGATGCAGGGGAAGATAAGAAGAAGCACCAGAGATGGTTCTTCATCCAAGGAGGATGAAGAAAATTGTGCCTTAGTGAGTAAGGTGAAGAAGGGGAAGGAGAAGGATTCTCATCCCAAATCGAGTTCTTCCTATGGTGGGAAGAAGTTTGACAAATCGAAAGTGTGATGCTTTTGTTGTCATGAGGTAGGCCATTTTGCTACAAACTGTCCACTGAAGAAATCTAGGATGGGATCCAAGGAAGGATATGAAGGTGATGCATTGGCCTCACAATTAGAGTTGGATTTCACACTTTTCACATGCATGGTTTCATCCATGGTGGGATGTGGATGGTTTCTTCATAATGGAGCTTCTTTCCACATGACCGGTGACAAGAGTTTGTTCAGTACCTTAGAGGAGAAAGATCTCCAAATACTCATAGTGATGGGTAATGATGAAAATTATAGTGCCTTAGGTGTAGGCACGACTGTTTCTTAGAGGGAGCATGGAGCTCGTATTACCTTGACCGATGTCAAGTATGTACCAGGATTGAAGAAGAATTTGGTGTCAATCAAAATGCTGGAAGACAAAGGCTATGATGTAGTCTTCAGTAAGGGAAAGGTTTTCCTTCGACACATCACCACTAGACAGGTGAAGCAGATCAGTTCACGAGTCAAGAACCTGTATGCTCTTGAGGTTCAAGATGCATGAAAAGCCTTGAGGAGCAAGGCAACTAACGGAGACTTGGTAATTGAGAGGGAGAGTACATTACCTCTCAACATGCAGTGCCAGAAGAAGTCTTAGACAATTGTGGAGGAGCCATAATTGGTGAAGTAGCTTCAGGAGGTTGTGGAGCAACCACAACTAGAGAAGTCGAGAGGAGATCATGTAGAGACATCTACTCATGTAGGGACCTCCAATAGGGGGAAATTTCAAGCCAAGTGGGCAAAGGGATCACATGCATATGTACCTCCAAGTTGGAGGTGGGGCGATGTGGAGTGACAGTCCCAAGAAGGCTGGAATAGGGGCAAGATCATTGAGGTACCCAACCTCTTTGATTAGACCTTGTTATGGGAGCCCTGATGAGGAGTAGAAAGATTGGATAAGTGGGTCGAGATAGATGCAAATTGAGCAGCAGAGAGAGCTAGAGTGTAGGAATCCCAAGATAGTGCAGAGCTAGCAGGCTGCAACAATGCGAGAGGCATAGGAGTGTTGCACCAGTGCAGGATGGCACAAAGAGCTGTGAAACGGTGCGAGATGCATGGAGTGTTGCAACAACTTAGAGGTTAGGGAGGGAGCACTTGTCAGTGGCAGAGGGAGCTTCAACATGAAAGGATGTTTCTAGCCCAACAAAGAGGTCAGTTGGGAGATTTTTTTGTTTCTAGAGTTGTTGGAGTGATAACACTTGGGAGAAGTGTTGCATGCAGAACATTCCAAAGGTTCAAGATCAAGTTCAAGTTGAATGCCTTTCTTGTTGAGAGGGAGTGTTGAAAATGGCAACAAAAATGCTAAAAATAGAAGTGCTAAAAATAGCACTGCTATGAATAGCAGTTCAGGTACCAGTGTTGGACATAGCAACAAGGAATGAAAAATGGAAGTGCTAAAAATAGCATTTCCATAAATAGCATTTCGGGATGGATTCCAATTTTAGTTAGTCCCTGAACTAAAATTGAGAAGTAAAATTCGAATTTGATCTTAGCAGTTGTTTGTAAAATAATTAATTAATTCACCTTGAGTTAATTAGTTGTAGCAAATCAAACATGAAGTCTATGTGGGAACATGCAACAATTTCTCCATTCATGAGGAATTTATCCATTAGTTAAAGAGATAAGGATGAGTTGTAATTAGTTGGCTCAGTTAACTTAGTCAAGTCTAGTTAGATTAGTTGAAACAATTTGTTGAATTAATTGTGAGTTTAGTTAGTTAATGCATGCATGCATGTAACTGCTGCACTTCAGATAACTAAATATTCTCTCCTAAATAACTCATGCATGTCAGTTTAGTTAGAGCCCTAGTTGATATTAAAGGAAGGAATGATGTACTATCAGTTGGAGGAATTTTCCTATATAGGAAACTCATCCACGTAGAAGGAATTATCTCCTTCAGGATTGCACAGTTAGATCAGAGGTTAGTGGGTGTGTGAAGAGGCCAATTCACACAGGTGGCAACACTAGGCCCCATGAGAAACTGCGCAAGGAAATAGGAGGCTTGGAGGGTAGAGGAGAAGGTTGTGATAGCCTTTGACTTTCTATGAGCAGTATTGTTTGATTTCAGAGAGAGCAAGATAGCTTATGAGCTGATTATTTTTGTAATATGAACATATTTTCCACTTGTATGATAATACAGAGACTGGGGTTTTAGGCTGAGTATTTTCCCAAGTTATTTATTCTATGTTATGTGTGATTGATTTCTCATTCTTAGTTATATGTCTTCTATTTGATCTTTCTTATATTCGATTAAGCTTCTACATGTTTGTTGTAGAAGAAGATCTTGTATTTTGCTTTAGTATATTTCATAATTTGTTGATCTACAGTGGGAATTTCTACAACAATAATGATTCGCCATGCACAACTGAATAAGGGAAAATACCAAATTGGGTTTTCCAAGTGCTTCCTAGGGTTTTCTTGGTAGAATATTGACATCCAAGCCCAAATCCAACATGGAGTCCTTAAAGCTGAAAACCTATAATTTGAGCATTTATCGAGAACTCCTTTGTAGTTCACTTCTTATTCCACCGTACTCTCCTGGAATTCCACTCAGGTAGATTCACAGAAATTGGCTCTTCAAAAAACACATCATCCTTAACAATAGCCTTTAAAATTTTCCACAAATGACCAACAAGTTGTTCATCATTCATAATTTGTAGAAATAGCTTAAACCAACCGATTATTGGTTGGAATGGTTCTGCAGAATGTTTCTCATCATGGAACTTTACTTGCTCCTATTGTTCACTACAAGATCCTTGCAAAGAAATCAACTAACATAAAAGTTCAACTGCATCCCTATAATATTCCTTGTGCTAATTTGGATCGTAAGATTTATTTGGAGATGCAAATCTTACGACAACTGGTCGATTAGTAGTTCCAATGTCAACTCCATTTTTATTTCCTCCTCTTGTAACAACATTGATATTGGGTTGAACTGTACGACCATAATCTTGAGGATTTGCGCAGACTAAGTTAGATTCTTTAGGCTGGTTTCGCTCCTCCCATCGATAAATAAGTTTAGGAAAATATTCAGTTGCATGATTAATCACTCGATAATATGAACACCAAGGTCTTCATGGAAATATAAATAGAGCATTCTCTTGCAACATGGCCTTCTTCATAGCACCTAATCGAGCCTCTCCTGCCCATCCTTCTTGCCCTAGGAGCTCCCCCTCCTTGTCCTCGAGGAGTCTCATTGATACGAAAGGATAAATGGTCAATAAGATTAACTAAATCATCCAAGGATGAACATTGATCTGTATGATGGTTGGGAATTCAACAAAATTCACAAAACATATTATTGGGAACATTGGAATACTTGTGTAGAATAGGACATAGGCATGGTTAATGACCAAAATTTTGACAAATCTCATAGTAATCATTGGTAGATATACCTTGAGGATTCAGAAATGAATAGATTTGTGTATGGACTTGAAAATAAAGAGCAGATGAAATTTACACAAATCCATGGTTCTATGGTGGAGGAGGTCCCATAGGTGCACGAGCATTTTTTAACATGATGTCCTTCAACATGACAGTGGGTACACCAAATATGAGGTGTCTAGGATGTAAAGGTGCAAGATCCTCCAATCTGTCTATCAATGTAGTGTTATGATTTTGAAGACCCAAAATAGTAGGGTTTATTGAGGAACCACTCGTTCTACAGTCTTGCAGATAACTAGCATAACTTCTGTCTGCATTGCTTGTTCCAAAGCATCTTGAAGTGTGTCAATATTTTGGTGAGACAAAGGTATGCAAGTCATTGGTAACAGGGCCTTAATGAAACAATCCCTTTGATGATGTAGATCAATAGGATAAAACAATTTTTTGATATCATCTTTAAAACATTGCATACATTTCCAAGTAGATTCTTCCTCCCTCTCGCGAATGTCCAATAATTTTTCTGATCCTTGCTGATTTCACTGGGGTAACTTAAATTCCTGAATAAACTCTTGTTTTACTAAAGCCATACCAATGTTGGGGTCATCATCAATCCATTTGATAAACCACCACAATTCTTTATCCCATAACATAGTTTGAAATTCAATAAGCTTAGTTGCGTCAGGGGTACGATGAGCTCTCCAAATAGCTTTACATAAATACCTGTGTTGTTTGACATCTTCAGCCCCCTTCTTGAAAATTCTATAACTGGTAAGTGATTTGACTGTGACTCCAACCATAGTTGATGGACTTGAGGGAACAAGTATAAATCCTTGGGAACTCGGTTGTGAACAACTTGGTAAACTTGGTTGACCAACACCACTGATACTACCTTTAACCCTATATTGATTATGTAATAACTAGGATTTAATAAGCTTCTGTACCTTAGAAAAGAAAAGATTAGGACTTTGATATTGTACCAAGGGAAGGTAAGAGAGAGGAGGAGTTAGGCTATTGTGCTACAGGGTTCAACATTTTGGTATTGAATCATCTTCGAAGAATAGTTTCCTTATCACAAAGTGCATATCATCATCTACTTGTGTATTCTTATCTAGTATTAGAGTCGGTAGTACATTTGGCTCAAGCATCCGAAATCCTTCTGAATCCTTGTCCATCATAGTAACCACTTCTAAACCTTCTACTTCACTCCCACTTGTATTTTTCCAGTAAAGGAACCTTCTTCCTCATTTCATTTATGCAACTCTTGAGTCTCCATTTCCTTGTTTCATATAACCAAACTTCTTACAATGTCTCCTATGCACTACAGTTCCTTCTCCTAACCCTAACTTCCCACAACTTCCTTTCTCACCACTCTTAAACTATTATTTCCCTCTGCAATAGTCTGAAATCTCTCACCTTCCACAACTCTTCTTGATTCATTAGAATGACTTCTTCATTCTCCTGCATCTGCATGACATTCCTCTCGCCTAATCCATTCCCCTAGTACTAGAAATTTAAGTTGTCATTTTGACCTTGTGGAAATACCAATAAGTTTCTTCAACCATCAACACTTTAATCCAAAGAGGACTCTCCTTCAGCAGTCATACACATAGCCCAAAATTTAATATGGATTCTACATGAGAGAAGGATTGGTGCTTCTCAGTCACAAATTCCATGATGTACTCTCAAGAGTCGCATCAACCCAAAAATCAATGGCTCTCGTTAAATCTATATCCAACAGATGAAGATCACCTAGATCAGCTACAATCCAAGTTCCACACAACCACAACCATGTCATATCACTCAATTTAAGCTGAATTTGAGTCAACCAATTCTCCACCCCCTCAAAAAGCTTCCACCAAAAGATCTGATATTGATCACAATCAAGCTTGGAATAAAAAACCTCCTCTCGGATCCAATATTGATCCTTCTGTGTCAATTCGAATTCCACCATTATTGAATCTCCCAGCCAATATACCTTGGTCGCATGATATAGATCCCCTAAAATGCTTGAGGTCCTAGCAACATAACCATCTTTTGGTAGAATAATTTAATTAAAGCTTGACATATGGTTCTGCCTAGGGTCCAGTCTAGCATTTAATTGGCATTTTCACTCCCACAGATCAAAGGAGTGTCTCACCCAAGGTGTGCCAAAACCATATAAATATAGTAGGGAATCTAGAAATAGATATTATGTAGTATGCGCCACCATTCATACATTTATTCGTGACATTTAACAAAAAATAACATCACATAGAAAAATTTAAAAGGGGGATTTAGATACATAAATAGATGACAAAACTCCCACTCTCTAATTATTGTTAATACAAAAAAGCTCGATTACAACAACATTTATCCATTACAGCTCATAGCACATTAAAAATTGTGTGCAAATATTACAGATCAAACCAGTATCAAAACAGATTGTTACATATTTATATCTGCCTATAAGTAGTTTTCCCCTTACACAACCCAGATCCAAACATTACAACACCTTCTAAAATTTACAGTGCTCTTTAAACTTTTCAATGTAGTCTTAACTTATTTCTCGCTACTCTACATCTTCTTTTATAGCCTTCACACACTTGATTTGGTCTTGGATCCCTTGCTCATTTGATCTACCGTTTTCCAAAACTTTGGGTGATTACCTTCTTTTTCTTGTTGACTATATGAATATCGGCTCTAGGTTTTGCGGTACATGCCCATACTTTCTGTCGTGCAAGTCCCAAAACATTATTTCACTACCTCTTTGTTTTTTCGACACTCTTCTTCATGAGGCTTTATCCAAAATGTCTCCAACAACTTCTATTCCTACAAAAACGAAGGACCCAACAATAATGGACCTTTTAAAAGCCTAACCCTTTCTCTGAGAATGGAACTTCATTGAATCAAATATTTAAAGGGGAACAACTGGTAGAAGTAGAGAAAGTTATTATTATGTAGAAAATGTCAATTTAAATTTGGAAATGGATTTCCTTCCTATTTTTTCACCCTGTATTTTAAGGAATATTTTTATTTTTAGGAGAAGTTAGAGATTGGCGTGGTGACTCTAATGCTTCCCTTCGAGAAGAATTTAATTATTTATCCAAATTAATTTTGTGATCGAGGCACAGGTTCATCTTGACTCTCAAGGGTTTTATTATTTTGAAGATTGTGCCTAGGCCTTGATATTATCACCTGCACTATATTCGATTTCACCCCCTACTTCTTATCATGTATATTAGAGACTAGGACATAATAGAAAATGTGAAGCTAAAATTTATTACAAAGATATCATTTCATGGTAAATTATTCAAAGTTAGAAATTATCTATAGAAATATGGTGCAGTAGAGGAAATCCTTTGATGGATTTTTGTTATGGAGAGTCTTCATTGCAAGTGGTCTGCTACTCTATTGGAGTATATGGAGAATTTTATTTTCTAGAATTGAATTTATATCCCCCACAATTGAAGTGTGAGGATTCTCTGCACAAGAATTCGAAGATCCACATATATGATCCCATTTTTACTTCTGTTATTCAACAATGTCAAAATGTGAGTTACGATTGTTATACACAAAATGAGTGCATCATCAACTCGGAGGAGAAGGATACTTTGACTATAAGAAAACACTAAGTTACATGCCCATTTTCTAGGGTAACACACCCCATAAACAGACAGAAGGAGTTATAACACTCCTCTTGACTTGGAAAAGGGTGTTAGTCCCTAAGTTAATACAATGTTTTTCCTAAAGGGAAGTATTACTGGATATTTATGAGGTTCTGGAGGCTAAAGTGTGCATTTACTAAATCACACTCCGCTTTTCACTCAAATGTTAGCTTGAAAAATAGGAAACATCTACCTCAGTCCTAACTAAGGACATTTCTAATCCTAACAGAGCTTCACAGGAAGGGAAAGAGAAATAAAGTGATGCAACATCGAATTTTTTTCCTCATTAGAACCCATGAAGGAATTTGCAAGGAGAGAGCCTCTCATCATTTATAAATTAGTCTTAGCCATTGTAACAAGGATCAAAAATTTTTGAGATCAATATTGTTATGATGTTGAAGAGTTGAGAGAGAGAGAGGGAAAGGATCCAAGTAGCTAAGGGAAGACATGATTCAGCAACCATGGTTGTAATCATTCTTCTCTCACCTGATAAGATAGATATGCCCCTATTTTGTCTACTTGATGATGTTTAAACTCTTTTCTATATATGTTGATGTGAATTCGAGACTGCTAGTTCTCTTAGATGCATGATAGCTTTATGTATTCCTATATGTTAATGATTTTAATTGTCAAGATGTATATTCTATGAAGATTACTTCTTGTCTTGCATATGTGCTTGTTCTCCTCTAGGAGCGGGTGAAGCGGTTCTCCTTTTACCACACTAATATCTTTGGTGAAGCTACACTAGAGATTGGGAGGTAACTCTTCTATTTTACTTTGTTGATTATAGGAGTAACATGAATATGTGCATGTACCAATGAATAGTTACAAGGCACCTAATTTCGTGTGCCTTGGGTCCTAGGAGACCCAAGAGGTTTTTTTTTTTGTCTACAACCACCTGTGCGTTAATCTATACAACATAATTGGCGACTCCATTGGGGAATACTCTTATTTCTAGATTTTCTCTCCTTATTCCTAGATCTCTCTTCCTCTCCAAGATTTTATACTCTTCAAGATTCATATTCTAATCACTTTGTGTTATTCCCAACCTCTTTTACTACTCACAACTTCTAATCAAAACCTAACTAGACCCTTTTTGCACCTTGTTTCTCTATAACACACGTCCTTATGCAATCTTGAGCACTATGATTCCCCCTAGTGTATGGAAGAGAGTGTTCATCATGATGCTAACTCTTTTCTTTTCCTTCTGAGCAACATTACAAAACAAATATATTTACATCCACCTAGTCCTATGGATTCTTGGGTTGATAGGTTGCCTCTGGTTTAGCCTTGGTATCTGCAACTGTGAAGTTAGCTTGGTTGGTTGGTTGCATGTTCATTTTTATTTTTAGAGAATAGCTTAACTGCATTTGATTGTCAGAGAATGAAAATTAAAAATTTAGTTTATCTTTTTGTTTTAGCTATTTTGTTTATGATTATATCGGGTTAGTTGTTATAGCATCGTATGTCTAAATTTTGAGCATGTGTTTTTACAACACTTTGATGTGTATTTTTGAAATGATGTATAATCTCTCCCTGTAAGAAGCTCTCTTCATTGAATGAAAAATATAAAACATTTTTCTTGAATGTTTTGAGTGAGAGTCTCATGGAACTGCACACATAAACACCCCCTCCACATACACTAATACAATTTCACATAAAATCAATGCTTAATAAAAGTAATAAAGAACTCTTTTTTTTGAGCTTACACGCAGATTAGTCTAAGCTAGGATCCTGAGCTAGGTAGTGGTTAAGAAACTGCCCAAGATCACAAAATTGAGACTAGTGACATTAATGATAGTAAAATCCTACTACACTCATATCATCTAGGACCACTCCCCTCACAAAGGACTTAAATGCGAGATGACATTAGAGTGTGAGAGAAGGTATCTTTCCTTCAATTGCATTTATGGTGGGTATTTTATGTATTGGGGATCCCCTTGGGGATATAAGAGGTGAGTCAGGGACTTAGGTATCCTACCCACATAGCATATGGTCTATGCCCATGTCCCCCCTGGTGGTGTTTATTGTTTGAGGTAACCTTAGTTGCCATATTTTTTAGGAACAAACACAAGGTGACTAGGGCAAGATGCTTTGGTACCTAAACAGATGAACTTGTTAGGTTCCTATACCAATAGGTTTCATTTTTCATGATTGAATGGAGAAGTGCCAAATATGTTCATCCTTTCCATGCTTCAAAGGTTTCCATATTTTGAAGACAAATGAATAAAATTAAAAAATGAAAAGAGGGTATGCCCTAAAAGAAAATTAAAAGGGCAAGAAGAACGAAATGGTCAAGAGAAAAATGAAAGAAATGAACCCCAAACAAAATACCAGGAAAGTGTGCTAGTTCAAATGCCACTACTGTTCCATTTTTGAAGAATTTCACTATGTACAGTTACTTGACTCTTATCATGGTTCATGAATGGCCAAACAACTTAATCTTGGCCAAGTTCATATTTGAATTTACTTGTCTTAGAATACAGAATAAAGGTCTATCCAAACAGTTCAAGCTTGGCAGATGAGTAGATAGGTAGAGAAGAAAAGGAGCCCAATTGTTTAATCTGGGCCCTTGGAAGAGATAAGGGTAGATTTAGATAGGATGGAAGCTAAAAGAAAAGAAGAGAATCAAGGTTTTCTAGTTCAAATGCACCCAATGAAAATGAAGAAAAATGTTAGGAGTAATAGGATGGGTAAGTAGTTTTGATGTTGCAGAAGCAATTGCATGAGTGATCCTCCTTCTCAAAGATAATTCATTTCTTATGAATATCATAAATATCATGGCAGAGTGTGGTGATAGATCAGATGTTGCATGTCTAACTCCCCCTCATTCTTCTCCCATCAATCACTCACTAACCTCCCTCCAAGGACACCGAGATCTGCTCAGTACTCCTAGTTTACTTCATTTCATGAAAAAGACTAAATGAAAACTCTATTTTTACTTAGGAAGAGAAGCCACATTTCTTGTGTAAACTATTGATTTTCTCCGAAGCCTAAACTATTCAACTCTGCTACTAAAAACCCTCTCATTTCCCTAAGCCTAAGTTCCTAACTCTACAACTTAGCGCTTCCCTTCTAAACACATATTAACATACTAATCCTATTATATTAAATCCCTAACAAAACCCCTTTCTCATATTATGTAAATACCTAAAACCCTAAGTTTCTAAAATATCCCTACCCTTGGCTAAAGTTATGGCCATATTTTAATTTTTGTCGAGAGTTATTGGTCCATCCAGGGCTAATAATGACCCTCCACACACTCCATCAGGATTTGTTTAACATTTGGTTAAACAAATAACCAAAGCCGCCAACATAAACCATATAATAACCCCAATAACCAAAGTTTTATACCTCGAAAAACATATAAAAATGTTCATTTATGTGGTGGGACCTGCGCCATAGCCACCGGCCACCTTCATTCGTCGCCCACCATTCGATCATCGTGCACAAATCCAACGGCTCTCGGCGATATTGGAACCCCTCCGATCATCGATCGATAGCGTCTAGAGGATGGGCGGTATTTCCACCGTACAAAAGATAGGTGTCAACTTCACGACGTGATCAGAGCCCCCTGTCCAATACCACCCTGGCCCAAAGGCGGTGTGGGGAATACTGCTTACCGCCCCGCTGCCTCCCTGCTGACGTCACCCTTGCGTCATCAGCTGACGTCGCACCCACATCAGCGCCATGTCACCGTTGTGTCACCTGCTTACATCGCCACCCCTTTGTCGCTTTGTCACTGCCACGTCAACCCGCTACATGACAAGCATTCACATCATGCTGACGTCACCCAACTGAAGTGTGCCAAAACCCGCCAAAATCAAATCTTTGTCAAAAGGCATGAAATGTCATTTTCTCGTTCATTTCTATTTGTTTCTTCTGCGCAACCTCTGCATGCTATTTCATGTCCAAAAGAGCGTTTTTGACTACACAGTCTGCCACCCAACTGAATTAAGTGCACAACTCCTCTCCAGCTCGGTCTACCACCTACATTTTGCACAAGGCATCCATTAAACATGTATTTACCCAAGTGTTGCTCCTAAACCCTGTTTTTCTAGTTTTCTCTGTAAATTTGCCAAAAAACGCTCAAATTTGAGTAAGAAACGCAGTGTTGCACTCAAACTCACGCACTGCAACCTCTATTTTGCCCGAATTTTACCAAAAATCCACCAAGTTCCATCTCCCTCTGCAAATTTCTCCCGCCGAGTCGAGCTTGAGTTCACTCTGGTCTGTAATTATCGAAGGAAAAAGCCCTAAACTATTTCTATCCATTTCTTGTTGAAAACCTCTATGAGCCACGTTTTTTCTACAAATTTGTACCCAGTAAGTTAATGCTGAGTCGAATTCGGTCTGCGATTCCCAGAGAAAATCCACAGATTTATTGTTTTCCCTATTTTACTTACACAGACCCAAAATTCCAATTTCAAAATCATAGAATTGAGCCATGGAAGCTCCAGTAGCCCTCAATATAGCCCCTCTTAATGCTCCACATAAGGAATTTGAGTGGCTACCCTTAGCTGATAGGGATTTTCAAATCCAAGATTTAG
Organism: Pinus taeda; assembly: GCA_000404065.3. Classification (NCBI taxonomy): domain Eukaryota; kingdom Viridiplantae; phylum Streptophyta; class Pinopsida; order Pinales; family Pinaceae; genus Pinus; species Pinus taeda. The sequence continues at coordinate 24,748 of APFE031257782.1, forward strand.
TTGGTGACAAAAACCATCTACAAGCATTTTGTGAACTTAGGAACAATCACCTAAACAAAAATGATTTCTATGGGATATGGGAATCAAATTTACCCATGTACTACATCCCCTCTCTCAATGTTTTCCCTGAGATAATTCACCTCTACTGTGAAAACTATGAACCAACCCAAAGGGCAGTCAAAACTCCATCTGGAAGTACCCTCTTTCTTATAACTCTTGAGTCCATAAATCAAATGCTAAACTTCAAACCAAAACAGCTTCTGTTTCTACTTACTATGAAATTCTTGCTTGATGAGGGCCCCAAATTGTCTAGTTCAGAGATAGCTCAAATTGCCCAAGCATTTATGAGATCAGATCGCCAACCTACAGAGCCACCTCCGTTTCACCATGCATGGTTCAATGAAGTGGGTAAATTACTTGTTGATATGATATCTTATATTCTGGGGTTCAATACAAGTGAATATGTTGATGAGACTGTGTTAGTTTTATTGTCCATATTCACTCCAGGGCAACCCCTTGCTCTCAAATACAACTATGCCAAATTCATTTCCAACAAGATCCATGACCAACTCTTCAATCTAGACAGGGAGGGAGTCTTCAAGTACTCATCCTACATCTATCATCTGTTCCTATATTATCGGCCAGACAATTTCTGATTTCCCATTAGAAAATTGGATTCTAAAGGAGAAAGGAGGTCTGTGATTTTTTGGACCTCAGTGTTCCATGAAGTCCACAACTCTCCTTACTCCTACTGTGAATTTATTGACATGTTCATATATTCAGTCTCTTCTCTACTGATGAGAACTCCTCTTCCTTGATAGTCTTATGATATGCAGAAAATATTACAGCTCTCCAAAAGCTACAAAATAGGTGACTGGTACTTATACCAGAATCACATTGAGATTAGGATATATGGTTGTGAGTTGTGCCCCTACAAGCTGCCAAAATATGTGCAATGAGACTATTTGCCTTGGAATATTTTAGGCAATTTATCAATTTAGATTTGACTCATTTTCATAGCACCAAGAAAAAGGCTCAGTTGAAATTGAGAGACCAGTTAGGCCCCTATGTCATGAACAAAAAAGAAGGATGACAAGATGCTGACAAGATATTGGGTGAAAAATTTAGATTAAAAATAAGCTTTTGGTGGGTACCCTATGACCCAAATGGCTTTATCAATGCAAGAAAAATAAAATATAGGCTGTCAGCCTATGACCATTGCAAGATCCCTGAAATAGAAAAATTTGCCAAGCGAGATGAGTGGGTAGAAGGCACACTAATTGAATAGCTCACTGACAAAGAGAAAATGGAACAAACTATGAAAAACCTTGAAAAGACTCTTGACCTAGATTATTTTGAACAAGTGTCATTCAAAGTGCCAAAACAAACCAGGGTAAGCACATCAACTTCTAGAACTTCACAGCAACTGGCCCAAGAAAGCACTACACCAACTACTAGAATATCAAAGGGTAAAGAGGTGTTGGACTCAGAGCAGCACATGATGACAGAGCCACCAACAACATCAAAGGAACAGGGTCAAGGGCAAGCCCCTTCACTGCATACAAAGGCACCTGAAGTACCAGCATTATAGACTCCTCTCAATGAGGAAAGAAGCAAGAAAAGGGACAGAGAAGAGACCACACCTGCAAGTGGATCAACGAAACAGCCAGAGGCCAAAAGGCAAAGAGTAGATCCTCTAACTGAAGAGGAAATTGTTGAAGAAATCACAAAGAGTCCAAGAGAGGAGAGGGCAACCAGCCAACAGACATCCACCAGCTCTCATAGGCAGGAAATGGAGAGGAAACATAGTATCGAAGTCTCCTCCTCAAGGCCACAAAGTAAGCAACGTTCTGATATTAAAAGAACATTCATGGACATTAAGGCCTAGAAAGAGCCATTGAGACTACAACTTTATGATCAATTTCTCAAAATGACACCCTCCAAACAGCAAAGACTAATGACTGCATATGACATTAAGGAAGAAACCACAGTTAGCAACTGACTATATAAGAACAAATTTAGAGGTCCTTGCCAAAGACATACACCCAATGGACTAGATTGAGCTGCGGAAACAAATTGGTGAAATGGTTTACTCTACATTGGCAGATAAGGCAATGCTGGCCTACAAATTGCAAGACTCATTAAGTAATACATCTGCCCAATTCGATTTGCAAAAATATCTTCTTTAGCAAAAGACAACAGAATAAAGACCTTAGAAGAAATTATTATTGAGCTGGGACATGATCTCAAGGATGCCAAGGGCATCAAAGCACTGATAAAGAAAAAGGAAGAAGATATTTCTGCACTTAGGAAGCAATTGAAGCTGCCTGTTACTATGCACCCACAAACTATAGAACTTGCGCAAGAAAAGGCAGAAGTAGACATGATGAATTTGCTGATAAAGATGAATCAAAGGCTAACATAAATGGAGCAAGAATTGGAGAAAGCATTACAAGCCAAGCAGGCAGAGTCGACCTCCTAGCCACCTGAAACAGCTCCAACAGTTGCCACTACCCCTCCCATAGTTGTAGCAGCAATCCCTCCCACTGCCCCAGCATCAACAGCAGGTACCTCAGCGTCAGCAGTAGCAACAACAACAGTACCAAATACCAGCATGAGAATGGAAGAGATGATGAAGGCAATAAAGGAGTTAGAACTCCAAATGGCAGAGCTAAAAGAAGCCAAAGAAAAAATGGCCAAGTTATAGGTAAGCTATGATAAATATAAAATGACTTTGGCAGAAAAAACAAGAGAGGTAAAGACCTTGGAAAATAAGGTAAAATCTTCGGAGAAAGATCTTGCTCTTCATAAACCTCTATTAGAAATCAAAACAATTTTGTGGACTAAAATTGGCCAGTCCACCACTGATCAATGGAGATCAATACAGACTATCTATGAGAAAATTGAATTGATAGAAATAGCCCAAGTAGAGATTCAAAAGGCCAGAGCATCATTGGGAAACATGACCGAACAGGCCAATAGACTAATTCATTTTTTGATTACTCATACCAAAGAACAACTAGCAGCTCTAGATATCAGGGACAGAACAGGTACCATTTTGACAGTTAAAAGGGTGCTAACACTGAGGAATTTTATACAGAATCTGGAGAGAAAAAGTCAAGAAATGTAGATGGAAATAAATATTGTTACATAAGAGTTTACAGTCTTGCAGCAAAAGGGTCTACCCAGTTTGTTAACCAACAATTAGAGACTGTTGACACATGACCAATATGCTCACAAGGTGAATACATATGTTGCCGATCAAATCACAGCATCATTAAGCACTTCAGAAGACATAGCACCTCCCTTTGGACAGAGCTTATATGACAAATTGGAAAATCTACTCTATATTGAGCATGAAATAACACATCTTTTTGAAGTCCAACGCAATTTCTACAGGTATACTGAAGCCGACGAAATATTGATAAAGTTGTAGAGGCACTAGTTGCCAATAGACCAATGGTGGCAGAGAATGTTAGAGGTTTTACCAAGGTAGTTTTAGTTCTCTTTTTGATCATCTGCATTCAATCAAATTCAATGCACATGCCACATATCATAAAAAATGAAAACAACAGGGGAAGGAAGTCTTGCCAAAATGCATTAAAGCGGAATCAGGCACAGATGAAAGGGCAGGGGTAGCAACTCAGCAAAGCTAATAAAAGAAAGACTATCAGCCGACTCACTGGGTGTAAAAGTCAAACGTATCTGATCAATTAAAGCGGCTAGCACAACAGCAATTACTTATGCATTCATTTTTTCCCTGTTTCCAATGGCATTTATTTCCTTATAAAAGTAGATGGATGAAGTTATTGCGGGATATTTTTCCATAAGATATTTTGTAACTCTTTTTTGTATAAATACCTCCCCGTGAGATGTATTCGTGGTTGGTGATATCCTCTCTGGACTGCGCTGTAACTCAATAAGCTTATGAAATAAATGAGTTGTTGGATTTCATTGTGATTACACCATCTGAAGTGGAATTGATGCATTGGGTCTCTGATATAGAATTCTTGAATCATTTACAGACCAATAAGTTTTTCTAACCTATGTTTTGTGTTTTCTCTGTCTGCACATTTCATATATGTTTTCATAATCAATGTAATGGAGAAAAAGAATAGCCTAGAATTTGTTTAAACACACTCTGTGTTCAATCTCTATTATTACTTATGTTTTCTTCAGTGTTAGCATAAACAGTAATTCTTAACTGCTCCTATTTCCACTAATTATTTCACTTTGAATATTGACAAGGAATTCTTTACTTCTCCTTGATAATAGTCATGCATTTTCCTTCATCTGCCAACATGATGAAGGATTCTTAACTACCCTTCACCCACTGGCTTTCATCCCATCTATTTCTAGATTATAAAATTGTTCCAAGATTGATTATCTTGCTTTGTAGTATTACCTTTTTCCAAAGAAAACACACTCAGCAGTTCATCCTCACAGACTCCATTAGCCCAATGCAATAAACTGTTTAGACTTGCATCCCAGTTCTATCTAAGATCACCATCCAAAAATCAAAACAAACCCCTATACATCACAACTAGCCTAAGATACCCCAAAACAAAGCTAAACTTTAAAGAGAGAGCCCTCTTTGAAAGCAGATTGGCTAGAATATGTGTCTAAAAGATTGGTCTATGGTTACCTCAGCCATATCCCCTCCTTAGAATCTTCCTAGGGGACAACCTGAGTGATAACATCATTGGCGACTCCACTGGGGAGCTGAATGATTGTTTGTTACTTCTGTCTAGTTTCTAAAACTACAGATGGAGCTTGAAGTTAGCCAGGTAGCCTTTGAAACTGTTTTTGCTATGCAATCACAGGTGTAGATAAAAGTTACTTCAGTCTACCTCCAGTCTAGTTTTAGGCTTTAAACAGTTGTCTCAAAGATTTGATCAGTTTCCTTGTTTCAAAAATACCTGGAGGAAATCCCAACGCCTCCTATATTTCAAAATATTCCTTCAAAATATTGTCAAAACTTCAAATATTTCCAGAAAATACCAAAACTATATTTTTAGAAGCTGGCTCCAAAGAAGAAAACTCGTTACACTAGATCAAACCCAGATCCAAATCCTCCAGCTATTTTTTAAAATCCTAATTTGATCCTAAAGAGCCTAAGAAGCTGAGAAAATCAAGAAAATTCTGTTGATTTAAACCTTCAGATACCTCTAGGACTCTTTCCAAGCTGAGCTTACTGTTGGAAAATCACAGGTCCTTTCTTCCATTCCTGCAAATTCTTCTACTTCACCATAACCACTCCAAAACCTCTTTGCCACTCCTCCATCCACAACACTTATCTCAGTTGTTATCCCTGTGCTTCCAGCTGTCCCATTTTTATCTGTTAATATGGCAAATCGATATGCTCTCCTGCAGTTTCCTGCTAATCCAGGGGTTATGCCTCAATATTACCAAAGAAAAATCACCTATTTTGATGGTTCTAGTACTTACACAACACAACAACATACAAAGAAAACGAAAGGCTATTTTGAAAATTATGAGATTGATGATGATGATGTCAGAATGAAAATTTTTGTTCAGAGCTTAACTGGTGATGTTAGGACTTGGTTTAGGGCCCTCTCTACAAATACAATTGCTGATCCACAAGCCCTTTATCAAACTTTCCTAAACATATGGGAAAAGAAGAAGGATCCCCTACACATATTATCACAATATGAGAACCTAAAAAGAAGAGCACAAGAAAGTGTCCAAGATCACTGTGCCAGATTTAATAATGTCTATAATGCTATTCCTCAAAATCTTAGACCTCCACCAAACTTGGCCTTGATCAAATTCCCTGATGGATTTGATTCCAACATGGCTTACCAGCTCAGGGAGAGAGCTCCTCCAAGCTTATAAGACATGCAGAGTATATCTGTGAGTGTAGAGGCTAATCTAATTTCCAAACGAAATCGGGTTAGATATGAGAGAAGAATGACTTTTAAGGAAGAACCTTCTACATTTGAATAGAAACTAGATGCTATCATAAAATGTATGGATGGACTTGGGGACAGAGTTGAAACAATTGAGAGGAAATAATCATGGGATGGCCAACCAAGCAACACTACAAGAAATTCAAATTTGAGAAAGAAACAAAACTCTAACACCGGGAAAACTGGTCCTGACCAAAACATCGGGCCTCCGTTCCAAGAAAACTATGGTGAGGCTTCAAATTCTAGTGAACCCATGGAAGATACTCAAATCAATTTGATGGGTCTCAATAGTGGAAAATAAATTTTCCTAACTCAAGAAGATCAAGAGGCTCATGCTCTTGGTCAATTTCAAATGCAATCAGGGGAATCCTTTGATTTTAAGGAAGGGTATGACACAGCTCTATATGAAGTTCATAAACAATATAACTTGAGAAGTAGGAGAATAGATATCCCTAATGATCCCAAGCAGAAAGCAATCAAACAACCTATTAAAACCAAACCCAAGGATCATCATATACAAACTATTCCTAAACCAATTTCCAATCCAAATACTCTAATCGTTGAAGATGTTTCAGCCAAACAAAAATTAGACCAACACCCTTCACCTATTTTTCCTCTTGAAGAAATCATAGAGGAACCTTTAGAAAATGGTGTAAAAGTGACTTCAGCTCATAATAATATTCCAATGAAAGAATCAGTTACAGAAAACTCAGTAGAAAAGGATAACCTTGCTGCCCAAAATGTTAAAATACAAACAGAAAAACCTTTCAATTTGGAGACCAAAATAAGCAAGTTAAAAATAGCCATTCCACTGTCTGAATTGTCTAGGCATGAAGTTTTTAGAGAACAAATCAGTAGGACACTACAAATTCCAGAAAACAGAGATGCAGCGAATGTCCTTGATGACCAACCAGAACTTATATTTGGTCCTGAAGTAAATGGAAAGTCTGCAGATGGAGGGGTTCCTCCTTTCTATGTCAACTTAAATATTCATGATAAGATACTTCACAATGCAATGTTTGATTCTGGTGCCTCCGTTAATTTGATGCCCAAATCAGTGATGGAAAAATTGGAACTAGACATAACTCGACCATACAAAGACCTATTCTCATTTGATTCTAGTCAAGTTAGATGCCTAGGATTGATTAAAGATTTGTGTGTATCATTGGTACAATACCTTGCTAAAACAATTCTAATGGATGTAGTAGTGGCTGATATCCCACCCAAATATGGAATGTTATTATCTAGATCCTGGGGTGCCAAGCTTCAAGGATCTTTGCAACTTGACATATCCTATGCCACCATATCTGTATTTGGTCAACCTAAAAGGCTATACCGATAAACTTTGATGAAGTATGTGGTTAGTAGCCAAGAGAAACCCCAAAACTTTCCCATTTATTCTATGCATTCAGACAGAGATTCTTTCATCTTGTACAACACTGAGATTCATACCCCAACTGATATTAAAATTTTGGCTTTAAGCCAGAATGAATTCCTAGATGAAAAATCCACAGTTCAGATTCAAGAAGTCTCTGAGTACAATCATGTAGCAGTCACACAAGAAAAACCAAAAGAAAATGAAGATCCAAATCTATCTGCTAAACAAATCTTGAAAATTCTTGATAATAGCTCTAAACAAGAAATCCTATGGTATTTGGAATTCGATGGATCTGTCAATAAGCTGGGAGCAGGAGCAGGAATTTGGATACACAATATGAAAAATGACCATGCTAAAGGACATGCATATAGATTGAATTTCAGATGCACTAATAACATGGCCGAATATGAAGCCCTTTTGCTTGGGCTCAAAGTGATCAAAAGCCTAGGTGCAGCTAGGATATCAATTTTGGGATATTCTGATCTCATCATTCAACAAATGAAAGGTAACTTTATCACAAATGATCTTAGGTTGAGATCATATAGAGGGGCAACAATTGAAATTCTCAACACCTTCCTAGAATCTCAACTTGCTAAAATTCCAAGGAATCAAAATTTGCATGCTCATAGTCTAACAACCTTTGTTAGTACTTGCAAACTGCCATTCAAGCCTAATCACCGATTCTCAGCTGAAATTAAACATAGGCCAGCTGTACCTAATAATGTAAAAAATTGGCAAGTATTTGACATTCAAATCAATAATTTCCTAACCCTCAAAGAAGAGTTCTCCAGCACAAAAATAGATACAAGCACCATAAGTGAAAATGATCAAATAGACACAATTGAAACACATATTTCTGCTGAAACAACAAACCAAATGATACATCCAAAAAAGTTTGCTAAAACAGATTTACAGGAATTTGAAGAAAAAGAACGTGATGATGCTATTGGAGCAGAATGTGAAGTGATTGATTTGAAGGATAATTTTTTACCTACAGGCCTCACTCCTTTGGAAGATATTTTTGACTCAAATGACATTTCTAGGAAACCTAAAATACAACCGTTAAACACAGAAATTGAGGACTGTAATATAGGAACTGCAGAAAATCCCAAAATCATAAAACTATCCAAAAATTTGCCATTTGACCAAAAGACAAAGTATGTTGAACTGTTTAAAGAATTTCAGGATGTTTTCACATGGAGCTACGAGGACCTAAAGTCTTATGATACATCTATCATTCAACACATTATACCTCTCAAAGAAAATCAAAAACCTTTCAAGAAGAAACTTAGAAGGATCAACCCTGTGCTCCTCCCTTTAATTGAGAAGGAAGTGAAAAGGATGTATGAAGCTGGAATTATTGCACTCATCAGATTCTCAGAATGGGTTTCAAATTTGGTGCCCACTAGAAATAGAGGAAATATTAGGCTGTGTGATGATTTGAGAAATTTTAATAAATTCTCTTTAAAGGATAATTACCCCTTACCCAAAATGGATCACATTCTACAAAGGGTAGTGGGTGTTTCAAGGATATCACTGTTGGATGGATTCTCAGGCTTCAATCAAATCCTAATGCACCTTGATGATCAAGATAAAACTGCTTTTACAACCCCTTGGGGAACCTTCAAATATGTAAAAATCCCATTTGGACTCAAGAATGCAGGAGCAACTTTTCAAATAGCCATGGATGTAGCTTTTGTTAAAGAAATCCATGATTTTTTAGTCATTTACCTAAATGACCTTACAACATTCTCCAAGTCAGATCAAGAACACCTAGATCATCTCAAACGGGTATTTTTAATTTGCAGAAAATATGGTATATCACTAAATCCAAAGAAATCATTGTTTGGCCTAGAAGAAGGAAAATTATTGGGCCATATCATCTCTAAAGAAGGTATTAGAATTGATTCGGACAGAATAAAAGCTATTCTGCAACTTCCTCACCCTAGAAACGTCAAAGAACTACAAGCCTTTTAGGGAAAGATCAATTTTATAAGAAGATTCATACCAAATCTGGCTGAACTGATAAGATTGTTGAACAACATGCTGAAAAAGGATTCCAAGGTTAAGTGGACAATAGAAGCTAAACAAGCCTTTAAAGAAATAAAAAAAACTTTGACTCAAACACCACTCCTTACAAGCCCGAATTTTGACAAAGACTTTATCATATTCTCATTTGCATCAGAACATACAATTGCTGTTGTTTTGCTTCAGAAAGATGACTAGGGATGTGAAAAACCCATATCGTTTTTTAGCAAGGCACTTAGAGATGCTCCACTCAAATATCAAATCATGGAGAAACAAGCATATGCACTTGTAAAGGCCATTAAGGACTTTAGAATTTACATCTTATACTCTCATGTGATTGCTTATGTGCCCAACACTTTTGTTAAAGACATCCTAACCTAAGAGGGAATTGAAGGCAAAAGGGGCAAATGGATAGCCACCATACTAGAATATGGCATTGAAATCAAACCAACCAAGCTGATAAAAGGACAAGGATTAGCCAAACTTATGACTAAAACCAACTTTCAAGCCCTTGACATAAATCAACTGCATAATGATTAGGAGATCGCGACTCCACAAATCAATCAAGCCTTTTTACAATCACCCTAGTATGCTAACATATGTTTTGTATTATTAAACCTGCAAGCTCCTGTAGGATTATCCAGAACTAAGAAAAGATTTTTGAAAATGAAAGCTTCCAAATTCTGTGTTTTAGATCATGCTCTCTTTTGGAAAAATCATGAAGGTGTTTTATTAAATTGTCTAATCAAAGAAGAAACTGACAAAGTACTTAAAGAGTTTCATGTAGGGGATTGTGGTGGACATTTATATTGGAAATCAACTGCTGATAAAATCCTAAGGGCTGGATTTTATTGGCCCACCCTATTTTCTGATGTAAAGAAATATGTAACTTCTTGCCACAATTGCCAAATCTTTGAAAGCAAGAAGAAGTTGCTGCCTCTACCCCTCAAGCCTATTTCCACTGAAAGACCATTTCAACAATGGGGTTTAGACTTCATTGGGGAAATTCACCCTTCATCCTCTGGCCAACACAAATGGATCCTTACTGCCACTGATTATTTCACTAAATGGATAGAGGCCATCCCTTGTAGGCAAGCCAATGACTCAGTGATCATGAAATTCTTAGAGACCAATATCCTGTCTAGATTTGGCTGTCCCGAAAAGATTATAACAGACAATGCTACTACTTTTAAATCCAAGAGAATGATCACTTTTTGTCACAAGTACCACATTACCTTAGGCCAATCCACAACCTATTACCCTCAAGGTAATGGTCTACCTGAATCCTACAACAAAAACTTGATCAACATCATTAAGAAAGTCTTAGAGGAGAACAAGAAAAAGTGGCATAAAAAGCTTGTAAATGCACTATGGGCAGACATATTGAGTACTAAAAGATCCATTGGAATAAGTCCCTATGAGTTGGTTTATGGTATGGAGGCAGTATTCCCTTCTTCTTTGGGAATCCCAATGATAAAGTTGCTGCAAGAAATACAGGCAGAACCTAATGATATTCAGAGAAGGATCAATCAAACTATTCATTTACAACAAACCAGAGAGGAGGTCTATCAAAGAGCTCAGGTTTTACAAGAAAAGTTTAAAAAGATCTTTGATAAAAGGACTAAAGCAGAGGATTTTAATATTGGAGACAAAGTTTTAAAGTGGGACTCCAGGAGAGAAGATAAAGGAAAACATGGGAAATTTGATTTCCTATGGAAGGGACCTTTTATCATTTAGGTTGTACAAGGAAACAACACCTACTTTTTGAAAATCCTAGATAATACAGAGGTAGAGGATGGGCCAGTCAATAGTCAGATGTTGAAGCATTATTTTGATCCAGTTTGTTGAAATATCAGAACTTTAACTTGTATATAAGAGTGTTTACTTTCTGCAATTTATTACAATAATAAGATAGGAAGGAATATGTATAGCAGATTTTGAGGAAAATCAGGCAATTGTCCCACCTTTTGTGTAACTTTTTAGTCTATCAGGGACTAGGAAAAGAAAGCTTGGGAACTATAAATATAAGAACAAACAGTCAAAACAGAGTATCCAAAAACAGAAATGCAAATAGCTGAATAAGATCATCAGGAGATGGGCACATTTTACAAGGTACTGTGTACAGTTTGGCTACAACAAAGGAAAATTTTAGAATGCAACAAGAGGTGTACATAAGGCTATCTGACCTGCTGTTCTTGACTTTTCACCAGGAAAAGCCATCCCCAAGTGGAGCCACTGTTAGGTTCCTATACCAATAGGTTTCATTTTTCATGATTGATTGGAGAAGTGCCAAATATGTTCATCCTTTCCATGCTGCAAAGGTTTCCATATTTTGAAGACAAATGAAGAAAATAAAAAAATGAAAAGAGGGTATGCCCTAAAAGTAAAAGCAAAGGGCAAGAAGAAGGAAATGGTCAAGAGAAAAATGAAAGAAATGAACCCCAGACAAAAGACCAGGAAAGTGTGCTAGTTCAAATGCCACTACTATTCCTTTTTGAAGTATTTCACTATGTACAATTGCTTGACTCTTATCATGGTTCATGAATGGCCAAACAACTTAATCTTGGCCAAGTTCATATTTGAATTTACTTGTCTTAGAATAGAGAATAAAGGTATGTCCAAACAGTTCAAGCTTGGTAGATGAGAAGATAGGTAGAGAAGCAAAGGAGCCCAAATGTTTAATCCAGGCCCTTAGAAGAGATAAGGGTAGATTTAGATAGGATGGCAGCTAAAAGAAAAGAAGAGAATGAGGGTTTGCTAGTTCAAATGCACCCAATGAAAATGAAGAAAAATGTTAGGAGTAATAAGATGGGTAAGTAGTTTTGATGTTGTAGAAGCAGTTGCACGAGTGATCCTCCTTCTCAAAGATAATTCATCTCTTATGAATATCATAAATATCATGGCAAAGTGTGGTGATAGATCAGATGTTGCATGTCTAACTCCCCCTCATTCTTCTCCCATCAATCACTCACTAACCTCCCTCCAAGGACACTAAGATCTGCTCAGTACTCCTAGTTTACTTCATTTCATGAAAAAGAATAAGTGAAACTCTGTTTTTACTTAGGAAGAGAAGCCACATTTCTTGTGTAAAATATTGATTTTCTCCGAAGCCTAAACTATTCAACTCTGCTACTAAAAACCCTCTCATTTCCCTAAGCCTAAGTTCCTAACTCTACAACTTAGCGCTTCCCTTCTAAACACATATTAACATACTAATCCTATTATATTAAATCCCTAAAAAAACCCATTTCTCGTGTTATGTAAATACATAAAACCCTAAGTTTCTAAAATGTCCTTACCTTCGACTAATGTTATGGCCATATTTCAATTTTTTTCGGGAGTTATTGGTCCATCCGGGGCCAATAATGACCCTCCACACACTCCATTGGGATTTGTTTAACATTTGGTTAAACAAATAACCAAAGCCGCCAACATAAACCATATAATAACCCCGATAACCAAAGTTTTATACCCTGCAAAACATATAAAAACATTGATTTATGTGGTGGGACCCGCGCCATAGCCACCCGCTAGCTTCATTCGCTGCCCATCGTTCGATCATCGCGCGCAAATCCAACAACTCTTAGTGATATTGGAACCCCTCCGATCACCAATCGATAGCATCCGGGGGATGGGCGGTATTGCCACCATACAGAAGAGAGGTGTCAACTTCCTAGCGTGATCGGAGCCCCCCCTCCAATACCACCCTAGCCCAAAGGCGGTGTGGGGAATACCGCTTACCGCCCCGCTGCCTCCCTCCTGACGTCACCCTTGCGTCATTAGCTGATGTCGCACCCACGTCAGCGCCATGTCACCGCCGTGTCGCCTTCTTACATCACCACCCCTTTACCGTCGTGTCACTGCCACATCAACCTACTACGCGACAAGCATTCACATCATGCTAACCTCACCCAACCAAAGCGCACCAAAACCCGCCAAAATCAAATCTTTGTCAAAAGGCATGAAATGTTGTTTTCTCGTTCATTTCTGTTTGTTTCTTCTGCACAACCTCTACATGCTGTTTCATGTCCAAAGTAGCGTTTTTGACTACACAGTCCGCCACCCAGCTCAATTAAGTGCACAACTCCCCTCCAGCTCAGTCTACCACCTACATTTTGCATAGGGTGTCCATTAAACAGGTATTTACCTGAGTGTTGCTCCTAAACTCTGTTTTTCTAGTTTTCTCTGTAAATTCGCCAAAAAACGCCCAAATTTGAGAAAGAAACGCAACACTTCATTCAAACTCGTGCACTGCAACCTTTGTTTTGCCCGGATTTTACCAAAAATCCACCAAGTTCCATCTCCCTCTACAAATTTCTCCCACTGAGTCGAACTTGAGTTCACTCTGGTCTGTAATTACTAAAGGAAAAAGCCCTGAACTGTTTCTATCCATTTCTTGCTGAAAAACTCTGTGAGCCACATTTTTTCTACAAACTTGTACCTAGTAAGTTAATGCTGAGTCGAATTCGGTCTGTGATTCCCAGAGAAAATCCACAGATTTATTGTTTTCCCTATTTTACTTGCACAGACCCAAAATTCCAATTTCAGAATCACAGAATTGAGTCATGGAAGCTCCAATAGCCCTCAATATAGCCCCTCTTAATGACTAACATAAGGAATTGGAGTGGCTGCCCTTAGCTGATAAGGATTTCCAAATCCAAGATTTAGTTGGTGACAAAAACCATCTACAAGCATTCAGTGAACTCAGGAACAGTTAGCTAAACGAAAATGATTTCTATGGGATATGGGAATCAAATTTACCCATGTAGTACCTCCCCTCTGTCAATGTTTTCCCTGAGATAATTCACCTCTGCTATGAAAACTATGAACCAACCCAAAGGGCAGTCAAAGCTCCATCTAGAACTACCCTCTTTCATATAACTCCTGAGTCCATAAATAAAATGCTAAACTTCAAACCAACTCAGCTTTTGTTTCCTCTTACTATGAAATTCTTGCTTGATGAGGGCCCCAAGTTGTCTAGTTTAGAGATAGCTCGAATTGCCTAAGCATTTATGAGATCAGATCGCTAGCCTACAGAGCCACCTCCTTTTCACCATGCATGGTTCAATGAAGTGGGTAAATTACTTGTTGATATGATATCTTATATTTTGGGGTTCAATACAAGTGAATATGTTCATGAGACTGTGTTAGTTTTATTGTCCATATTCACTCCATGGCAGCCCCCTGCTTTCAAATACAACTATGCCAAATTCATTGCCAACAGGATCCATGACCAGCTCTTGAATCTAGAAAAGGAGGGAGTCTTCAAGTACTCATCCTACTTCTATAATCTGTTCCTGTATTATCAGTCAGACAGTTTCCAATTTCCCATTAGAAAATTGGATTCGAAAGGAGAAAGGAGGTCTGTGATTTTTTGGACCTCAGTCTTCCATGAAGTCCACAAATCTCGTTACTCCTACTGTGAATTTATTGACATGTTCATATATCCACGCTCTTCTCTACTGATGAGAACTCCTCCTCCTAGCTTTCTTATGATATGCAGAAAATATTACAGCTCTGCAAAAGCTACAAAATAGGTGACTGGTACTTATACTAGAATCACACTGAGATCAGGATATATGGCTATGAGTTGTGCCCCTACATGCTGCCAAAATATGTGCCAATGAGACTGTTCTTGGAATATTTCAGGAAATTTATCAATTCAGATTTGACTCATTTTCATAGCACCAAGCAAAAGGCTCAGTTGAAATTGAGAGACTGGTTAGGCCCCTATGTCATCAACAAAAAAGAAGGATGACAAGATGCTAACAAGATATTGGGTGAAAAATTCAGATTAAAAATAAGCTTTTGGTGGGTACCCTATGACCCAAATGGCTTTATCAACACAGAAAAATAAAATATAGGCTGTCAGCCTATGAACATTGTAAGATCCATGAAATAGAACAATTTGCCAACCGAGATGAGTGGGTAGAAGGCACACTAATTGAACAGCTCACCGAGGAAGAGAAAATGGAACAAACTATGAAAAATCTTGTAAAGACTCTTGACCTAGATTCCTTTGAATAGGTGTCATTCAAAGTGCCACAGCAAACCAGGGTAAGCACATCAACTGCAGGAACTTCACAGCAACTGGCCTAAGAAAGCACTACACCAATTGCTAGTATATCAAAGGGTAAAGAGGTGCTGGTCTCAGAGCAGCACATGATGACAGATCCACTAACAACATCAAAGGAACAGGGTCAAGGGCAAGCCCCTTCACTGCAGACAAAGGCACCTGAAGTACCAGCATTATAGACTCCTCTCAATGAGGAAAGAAGCAAGAAAAGGGATAGAGAAGAGACCACACCTGCAAGTGGATCAACGGAGCAGCCAGAGGCCAAAAGGCAAAGAGTAGATCCTCTACCTGAAGAGGAAATTGTTGAAGAAATCACAGAGAGTCCAAGAGAGGAGAGGGCAACCAGCCAACAGACATCCACTAGCTCTCATAGGCAAGAAATGGAGAGGCAGAATAGTATCGAAGTTTCCTCCTCAAGGCCACAAAGTAAGTAGCATTCTGATATTAAAAGAACATTCATGGACATTAAGGCCCAGAATGAGCCATTGAGACTACAACTTTATGATCAATTTCTCAAAATGTCACCCTCCAAATAGCAAAGACTGATGGTTGCATATGACATTAAGGAGGAAAAAATGATCTTAAGTCATTTTAGACCTAAAGTTCAGCTACCACAGTTAGCAACTGACTATATAAGAACAAATTTAGAGGTCCTTGCCAAAGACATACACCCAATGGATGAGATTGAGCTGCACAAACAAACTGGTGAAATGGTTTACTCTACATTGGCAGATAAGGCAATGCTTGCCCACAAATTGCAAGACTCATTAAGCAATACATTTGCCCAATTGGATTTGGAAAAAATATTTTCTTTAGCAAAAGACAATAGAATAAATACCTTAGAAGAAATTATTATTGAGCTGGGACATGATCCCAAGGATTTCAAGGGCATCAAAGCACTGATAAAGGAAAAGGAAGAAGATATTGTTGCACTTAGGAAACAATTGAAGATGCATGTTACTATGCACCCAGAAACTATAGAACTTGCACAAGAAAAGGCAGAAGAAGACATGATGGATTTGCTGATAAAAATGAATCAAAGGCTAACTGAAATGGAGCAAGAATTGGAGAAAGCATTACAATCCAAGCAGGGAGAATCGACCTCCTAGCCACCTGAAACAGCTCCAACAGTTCCCACTGCCCCTCCCACAGTTGCAGTAGCAATCCCTCCCACTGTCCCAGCATCAACAGCAGGTACCTTAGCTTCAGCAGTAGCAACAACAATAGTACCAGATACCAGCATGCACATGGAAGAGATGATGAAGGTAATAAAGGAGTTAGAACTCCAAATGGCAGAGCTAAAAGAATCCAAAGAAAAACTGGCCAAGTTAGAGGTAAGCTATGATAAATCTAAAATAACTGTGGCAGAAAAAACAAGAGAGGTAAAGGCCTTGGAAAATAAGGTAAAATATTTGGAGAAAGATATTGCTCTTCATAAACCTCTATCAGAAATCAAAACAATTTTGTGGACTAAAATTGGCCAGTCCATCACTGATCAATGGAGATCAATACAGACTATCTATGAGCAAATTGAATTGATAGAAATAGCCCAAGTAGAGATTCAAAAGGCCAGAGCATCATTGGGAAACATGCCCGAACAGGCCAATAGACTAATTCATTTTTTGAATACTCATACCAAAGAACAACTAGCAACTTCTAGATATCAGGAACAGAACATGTACAATTTTGACAGTTAAAAAGGTGCTAACCATGAGGAATTTTATATAAAATCTGGAGAGAAAATGTCAAGAAATGTAGATGGAAATAAATGCTTTTACAGAAAATTTTACAGTCTTGCAGCAAAAGGGTCTACCCAGTTTGTTAACCAGCAATTAGAGACTATTGACACATGAACAATATGCTCACAGGGTGAATACATACGTTTCCAATCAGATCACAGCATCATCAAGCACTTCAGAAGACATAGCACCTCCCTCTGGACAGAGCTTATATGGCAAATTGGAAAATCTGTTCTATATTGAGCATGAAATAAAACATCTTTTTGAAGTCCATCCAAATTTCTACAGGTATACTGAAGCTGATGAAATATTGATAAAG
The DNA here is from genome assembly GCA_000404065.3 of Pinus taeda. NCBI lineage: Eukaryota > Viridiplantae > Streptophyta > Pinopsida > Pinales > Pinaceae > Pinus > Pinus taeda. The sequence continues at coordinate 42,218 of APFE031257782.1, forward strand.
CTATAGAGGCACCAGTTTCCAACAGACCAATGGTGGCAGAGCATGTTAGTGGTTTTACCACGGTAGTTTTAGTTCTCTTTTTGATCATCTGCATTTAATCAAATTCAATGCACGTGCCACATATCATAAAAATTGAAAACAACAGGGGAAGGAAGTCACACCAAAATGCATTAAAGCGGAATTAGGCACAGATGAAAGGGCCAGGGCAGCAATTCAACAAAGCTAATAAAATAAAGACTATCAGCCGACTTACTGGGTGTAAAAGTCAAACATATCTGATCACTTAAAGCAGCCAGCACAACAACAATTACTTCTGCATCCATTTTTCTCCTGCTTCCAATGGCATTTATTTCCTTGTAAAAGTAGATGGATGAAGCTATTGCGGGATATTTTTCCATAAGATATTTTGTAACTCTTTCTTGTATAAATAGAGCCTCGTGAGATGTATTCATGGTTGGTGATATCCTCTCTAGACCGCGTTGTAACTCAAGAAGGTTATGAAATAAATGAGCTATTGGATTTCATTGTGATTACACCGTCTGAAGTGGAATTGATGCATTGGGTCTCTGCTATAGAATTCTTGAATCATTTACAGATCAATAAGTTTTTCTAGCCTGTGTTTTGTATTTTTTGTGTCTGCACATTTCATATATGTTTTCATAATCAATGTAATGGAGAAAAAGAATAGCCCGGAATTTGTTTAAACACACTCTGTGTTCAATCTCTATTATTACTTATTTTTTCTTCAGAGTTAGCATAAGCAGGAATTCTTAGCTGCTCCTGTTTCCACTAATTCTTTCACTTTCAATATTGATAAGGAATTCTTTACTGCTCCTTGATAATAGTCATGCATTTTCCCTCTGCCAACATGATGAAGGATTCTTAACTGCCCTTCACCCACTGGCTTTCATCCCATTTATTTCTAGATTATAAAATTGTTCCATGATTGATTATCTTGCTCTGTAGTATTACCTTTTGCCAAAGAAAACACACTCAATAGTTTATCCTCACAGACTCCATTAGCCCAATGGAATAAACTATTTAGACTTGTAGCCCAGTTCTGTCTAAGATCACCATCCAAAAATCAAAACAAACCCTTGTACATCATAACTAGCCTAAGATACCTCAAAACAAACCTAAACTTTAAAGAGAGAGACCTCTCTGGATGTAGATTGGCTAGAATATATGTCTAAAAGATTGGTCTGTGGTTACCTCGGCTGTATCCCCTCCTTAGAATCTTCCTAGGAGACAACCTGAGTGATAATAGAACCTACTCTGCCTTTGGTCAGCTGGGAGGGTGCTTGTCTTGACGAGAGTGCTTGGCCACTTCATGCTGAGGTTTGGGCAAAGCTCAGGAATAATTGTAACCGTACATTTCATCGATTCTCTCTTTTAGCCACTTTGATGCTGGGTTTCATCTCTGGTGAGTGGTGGTCATCAGGAAAAGTTATGTTCCCTAGCTACTTGCTTATTTCCTTTAGATTACCTTTCGATTTTTAGGTGTTGGATTGTTGACACTAAGACTATAACAAATATCACTTTGAATTTTTTGATAAAATATCTCTGTCGTTGTGGCTACATTTGGCCCTCGTCATCTATTTAGATGACAACAAGGTCTTTCTCCATTGACTCTGGAGGACCTTTCGAGCCTTGGTGAGATGGATTCTCCCTCTCCGGGAAATCAGTCTCTAGTGTCCAACACTAAATCACATAACACTTCCCAAGACACAATACTTCCTGATGACTTTTTTAATGAAGGACTAGTACCTCCTTACATTCCTCCCCTCACCAATCCTCTTCAACTAGTGTTGGTTTAGTTAGTACCTATACCCATCATTTCTTCATTAGTACCCACATCCACTATTCCTACTATAGGTAAAGGGTAATTTTCCTTTGTGGACAATTTTTCTCCACCATCACTTCCCCCGCCTATGGTTAGTATTACACAGCTGTTGGTTACCCTATTATTGAGACTATGCTTAATCCAAGCAACCTAGTTACACTAGCTATGAGTGGAATCCAGCACATCCCAGATTCTAACCTATTCGTGTAAGCTCCTCGACCACCAGCGATTGCTCCTAGTAGCATTGTTAGCATGACCGTCTTCAGTAACCCTTTTGATTGGAACCTGTTGTTAAGTTCTAACCCCCAAGATTTAGATGCTTGGGGGAAATGTTCCCAACATGCATATACCATTCGGGGGAATTACTATTCCCCTTCTGCCTATAGGACAACCTGGATCTTTGTTGATCAACTTACCTCCTCCAAGTGGACACTATTCTAGTGTCAATCTTGTGCCTACTGCAAAGTATATGGCTAGTGGTATCCCTCAATCTGGTCCTACTACATCCATTTGGGCACCCCCTCCTCAACCACAATTGAGTTAGGGGGGTGGGGCATCCTAATATCCCATATGTACCAACATATGATATGATTGCACCACCACAACCCATAGATTATTATCTAATGAATCGTATGTATCTTATTCGAAACAACTTTATGGAAGGAACCCTTGGTCCTTCAAGTCATTCTTCATCACCTTGGTTAGACTCAAGGGCACCTACACCTTTTCATTTTCTAAAAAAATTTGATATCCCTAATATATATAAGTTTACTAATGATCCCATAATTCACAACTTGCATTGGCCTCCAATCCACACAAGATACCTATCAATTTTTCGAAATTTGAAGGGAAACAAGGGAATGATCTAGCTACACATGTCACCACCTTCAATTTATGGTGTATATTGAATGCCATGGTTGATGCCAGTATTCATCTCAGACTCTCCTCATGCACCCTTACTGGAAATGTTGGGAAGTGATACATTGAGTTACCACGTGCATCAGTCAATACCTTTGGTGCCCAAGTAATGGAATTCTTAAAGCACTTCCAGCTTCCTATCTACTATGAAACTGGAACGAAACTCCTCACTAAGCTATTTCAAGACAAATCTACCCACATCTATGATAATATCCATCAATTGAGATGCAGGTGGAGGCTTGTCAAAGCCCTCATTCTAGATTACATGTTAGCATATTGGTTTTGCTAGTTACTTCTTCCCCAAATTTCCAAGGACATTCCCATAGGTGGTGTGGTCACAGAAGACCAATCCATTCATCGTGCACATCATTTAGGTTTGATCTACTTAGTAGACACACACTCTATGATGTAATCCCCCATGCCCCTCGAACTTCCAATTCTCCTGCTACTTAAGAACCTGTTGCGCATGCTGACGACCTCGTCACTGCTACCTCTGGGGCTACTGTAAAACAAATTAGTGGGAAATATGCCCAATTATCTATCGATACCACTCCCACTTCCAAATCGACTTCTCTTCCAACTGCTGTGATAAATTCTGTGTAGTCTAAAAAAACACCCAGTGATAAGAACAAGAAGAATAAGAAAAATACATCTCCTTCTAAGGAGAAGCTTGCTATGCAGAACAATGCCAACCAAGAATCTATAGCCAAATCTGATACCAGGAAGGAAAAAAATTTCAAGTTCCCTTGTAACATCTTTGCAGAGGACCTCATGAATTACAAATGTCCTCACCTTCAAGAATGCACTGACCTTCTTTCTCAAAATGACAATGGATAGACCCTAGCAGTCCGAAAGGACCCTTTCCATGTTTAGCAGTATGAACACCTTATTTCAAACCCACCAAAACCTCTGCAAGGGGGCAACTATGCTTCATATCCTCCTTCCTTTGGTGAAGGATCATCAACTATTTACACCTTTGAAATGGTTGATCTATAAACATGAGCCAAAAATTATGGAACTCCAGTCACTAATGCTCCAGGCACTGCCTTGAGTTCAAATCCATCACTGCCTAATAATCTTCATATCAAAAGGCATGTCGCTAACCTTGTGATCCATATTCCCAAAGGGGCACATCATCGCACAACACACAATACCTTTTCATGTTCTACCCAAAAATATAGTATTGTAGAAGATTTTTCACAAGCATCATCAACCATGTCTTCCCTCAAAGTATTACAAACCTATCCAGCACAAGATATATCTTTACTTTTGGTAATTGGTGGAATTGACCCTCAGGATTCCATGTTAGAAATTTTTGACATGTAGAAAATTAAGCTTCGCCTTTCCTACTAGCTTGCATTTTAGGTGCAAGTTACTTCGAAAGGTATAGCTTCCCATTGAATGATCATTGACAAAGGTGCTTCGACCTTCGTGATGTCCACTTCGTGCTGGATTACCTTGGGTTCTCCCACTCTTACACTGTCGTTGAATTCTACCAAAACATTAGATGGCCATACTTTCATCTTGAAAGGGTACCTTGCTAGCTACCCCATCACTCTAACTGGGAAAATGGTAAGGGTGGATATTGAAGTCGTAGATCTTCATCTCGACTATAATTTTCTTTTGGACCACAATTGTACTTATCCCATGATCGCCATTATTTCTTCAGTCTTCCAGCTCATCCTCTTCCCATTAGATGGGAAAATAGGCAAAGTGGACCAGTTGTCCTTCTATACCCCTGATTACTCCCCATTACCTAGTGACACCATGCCCTTAGAGGGTGGTATAACTAACTCCTATGTCATTGTAGGTACTGACTTTTTGAAGGGTTCCTCCCTTTTGGGTTATTTTCCTCTACCACCGCCTGATGTTCCATAGACAATTTTGATGGTATCTACCATTCCTCATGACTCAATCGATCCCGGATCCTCCTGGCCCCTTCATACATAGACTCTTATGGAGAACAAATGTCTCTTTCAACAACTGAATTGGCTTATCAAGCCATTCAATTCGCATATGATTCTTCTGCTACTTTGGTTATGACCAATGATACCACTTCCTCTCCCATCACTTCTCCTTCTAATGATATCATCAATGAAGTTCTACCTTCAGATGATGTTATTCAAGGGATCATCTCTTTAGAAGAGGGACCTTGGGAAAATTCTCATCGCCCCACTTTGATATCTAATTCAGATGCGACACTTCTACAAATCTTGCCTTTTGACCCACCTAATATTGTTCCTTCAGATTTTACGACTATCCAAACTATGGATTCAGAAGGTAACTTGGGAAATATTTCAAAGACTATACTCATTGATATCTCGGTCAAAATAGGTATTGTGGAAAACATTCCAATTGGAGATGACTGCAGCCTTGAGGAAATTGCGAGATGCACCTTCCTTTCTAAGAAATTCTGCGATGTTTTCACTTGGTCGTATGAGGAAATGCCCATCATAAACCCTTCTATTATTGAGCATGAGATCAAGAAGCTATGAGCATTATTTTTATGGTATTTTTCTTTCTCATTAATATGCAAAACCTCGAGTTTACTTCTTCAAGCTTGTTAAACTACTACGAAGAAGCTAGGAGCACGTTCCTTTTTGGGACTTTTTCTCACTCTTGAACTAAAAAACCCCTGACTTCTCTTCTCCAGACTTGTAAAAATTCTATGAATAATATATGAGCACATTCATTTTTGAGACTTTTTCTCACTGTTGAACTGAAAAATCCTCTAGTTATCTTCTTTGGGCTCATAAAATCCTATGAAGAAGACCTAAGAAATTCTTTTTACCTATTTTTCTTGCTCCCTAAAACTGGAAAAGACATATCAAGTTTTCTTCATCTGACCTGTTAAACTTTATGAAGATCTAACGAGATTTCTTCATCTGACTCATTAAAATTTTATGAAGATCTATCAAGTTTTTCTTTTTCTAACTCATTAAAATTTCATGAAGAATATTGAGTTCACTTTGTCTCCTCATTCCTAACAAAACGAGTTAGATGTCTATTAAGCATAGGTTTATCATTTTATCCAGACTGAATGGACTAACTTACAGAAAAGGAACTGTGTCAGATATATTGTTAACCCTTTGTCGCACCTAGTCATCAACCATGACAAAGTTACCCCATGGAGTTGTCTTTATGATCTTTTCAGACTCTCTAGATATGAAAATACCATTGAGTTTACTCATCAAGACTCATTAAACTTAATCATATGGAACAAATTGGACAGAAAAGTGGCTCAATATCTATATTTTGAAGGATATTTTGGCAGCATTCAATCCCTTGAACATGGCACCCCCTCAACAAACCTCTTTGTTAGCTTCTCACCAATCCTTACCATCCTATGAGTTTAGCCTTCATACTTTGATGTCCTTCCATCTCTGTATCCTAACACTCTTCGGTGTTCATGAGTTTAAGCTGCCTGGTAACCTTGATGTCATGCTTTTTGTTGTTTAAGGGATTCATCTACTCTCTACTTCTTATATCAACCATATCATCATATGCCTGAAATTTCCCTTTGTCTATTTGACCCATTTCTCTAATCTATCTCCAAAACAATCATTCTTGTCATGTTTCTGTCAACTGATGTAAGACAGCTTATTGTCTACCTTTGATAGATCTCTTCCTATCAACTTCAACATCCTATCTAGGAAGAAAATCTAGAAACATATCAATACCTTGGAACTTGTAGTCGTCAATGGAAAGCTACCCTGCATTTGATTGGGGGTTTTCACTATTGACTCCCAGTTGACCGATTATAAGAGTGTTCGATGACAACAAAATTTCACACTCACTAGTTTGTACTCGATATTGGAGACCATCATCCTTATCGGTGTCCATCCTTGCGTCTGTTAACAATTTTCATTATTGACTGGTAACTAGACAATTTCTCACATGTTCGACTTCAACTCCTTTATTCACATGTGCATAGATATTTCATTCATAGAGGTAGTGACCAAGACCTTGGGTAGAGGCTTACATCACTCAGCCTTGTTTCCTCTTCCATGTTGCGTATATTGTTTTAAGAGACAACTCTTCATATTGATCATACTATGACACAACTTCCACATTGTTCTTATTGGTGGAGATGACAATCATACCTCTTCTGAGAAATCACTCTGATATAGCTATTAAACATGGGAATATCTGACTCAGGACATGTTTATACATTTCTCACATATGTTGTTGTTTTCAGGTTTCCTGCAGTTCTGAAGCTCCAATCCTTTCTGTCTCTTATATATAAAGTATTTCCACCATCATCTTCATCTCTGACATCACACATTAGGGAGCATTTGTTATACAAAAAATGAACTCCTCATTAGCTCATAGGATAAGGATACTTTGACTGGAAAAAAACATTAAGTTACAGGCCCATTTTCCCTAGTAACAAACCCTAGAAATAGACAAAAGGAGTTATAGTGCTCCCCTTGACTTAGAAAAAGGCATTAGTCCTAAGGTTAACACACTGGTTTTCCTAAAGGGAAGCGTTATTGTATATTTATGAGGTTCCAGAGGCCAAAGTGCGAGTGGACTGACTAACACTCTGCTTTTCACTCGAATGCTAGCTTGAAAAGAAAGAAACATCCACCTTAGTCATAACTAAGGACATTGTTAATCCTAACAAAGCTTCACAAAAAGGCAGTGAGAAATAAAGTGAGGCAACATCCAAGATTTTTTCTAATTGGAACTCATGAAGGAATTGGCAAAGAGAGAGTGTCTCCTCATCTATAAATTTTAGGCTTGTCCATTGTAACAACGATCATAATTTTTGGGATCAATATTGTTCTGTTGTTGAAGAGTTGAGAGAGAGAGGGTGTAACAGCCTTGGTGAAAAGTTTATGTAATAAAATTTAATAAAGGAAAAATAAGACCATGGTTAAGGGACATTTATTCTAGGCTGAATATTGGGAAAATATATTCTAGTGGGCATCATTTGATGTGTGTTTTTGGCTAAGGAAATTAGAAAAGGCTAGGGCAAAGGAATTAAAAGGAAAAAATGATTTTTTAGCACATTTATTTATGAATATAAAGGAGGAGAAAAGTAAGGTGAAAGGTCACAAGCTGCATGTGAGGAGGAAATTGAAGGAAAATAATGGAAAATGAAGAAAATGGAGGCCTCATTAATAAAAAGGCTTTTGAGGATTGGTAAGAAAGTTTTTTCTAACCTTTTGTGAGTTAAAGTTTGGAGCTCTCTCATTATTCTCTCCCTATCTCTTGCTCTTGGTAACTTAGATTTTTCTTGGAGCACTCTAGCTTTGGATCAAGGAAGGAAAAGCAAGAAAAGGGAAAGGAAGGAAAGTAAGGATCAAAGGAAATCAGGAAGATTCAACATGAATACTTGCAGGTAACCTTTTACATTTTTTATTTCCTCGCTAGTTTGGACATGCATGGATTTGCATGTTGGGGTTTGGTTCTCTTGCTATCAATGGCATGGTTTAGTCAGGTTATGCTAGTGGCTTTTAGCCTACTCTTTATTTTTTCCAAATGCCATGGTATCTTGGGATGTTTATCTCATTTTTAAGCTTCGGTTTGCTGGATGGATTTCAAAATTCGAGGCTGAGGTGGTCTCAAGTTTCATTCCCAAAGGCCTAGGAATACATTGAATGGTTTTGGCGGGATGCACGGTAAAGCCTAATGGAGGATACTCAGATTAGGGCATAGCGATCTAGGTATGGATTGTAGTAAATCTTGAGAAACAAGGAGATGGGAAATTGCTCAAGGATATTGATGAATTCTGGATGGAATTCCAATTTCAGTTCTGTTGTCATCAAAGCACTAGTTTTGGTGTGATCATGTTTGGTGAGGGTGGGGGTTTTTTAACTGCTAGATTCCCTTGGTTGTTGCTAGATTGGTTGTTCTATGAGATCCCACATTCATGGTTGGAATAAAACACGAGGGTGATTGGCTGAAAGAGAGATTTGGTTCAGCCATGTCTATGGTCAGGTGGTACATGGAAGTCCTGAACCTGGTCGTATTTTCATATGATTAATAAAAGCTAAGTTCTCTTACCTTTGTACTATTTTGTATGTGGATTTAATGGCTATCACATCTCTAGTATTTATATGGATTTATGTTGGTTATAAGCATAGTTAAATGACTGGTTCATGTCATGGTTATTTCATATATTTTCTTATAATTGTTACATAGATGGATGCAAGACCTAATTGATGATATAATAGTTCAATGGAGAAGGAGGTGATCCTTATGGTCATGTTTCATAATCTATTTCAATAATTTATGGTTTGTCTTGTATCCTAGATATGTAGGTTCCATTGATGCCAAGTGTTTGACATAATGTCAGTCCTCGTTGGGGATGCTCAGGCCTAGTCCTAAGGTTGATTTTTTATTTATCAGCATTGTTATCATGTCTTTGATGGATTTTGAAGGTTGTAGGAAGTTCTAGGAAGAGGATGTGATCCCGGGATAGAAAAGTGGCTTAAATATTAAGGTCCCTGGCATAGGTTTGCTGAGAAAATTCCATAGTCACTGGCACGCAGGCCTATGAGAGTGACTTTGGGTTGCTGGACATTTTCATACCTATATCATGAGAGCAACCTAGAGTTAAAAGGATTAAATCATCAGTGGGACTTAGGGACAAGATGCTTGAGTGGTTGACATGTCCCTTGAGGGTGTTGTTGTTAATGTGGATGAGTTTGTTTGATATGTTTTTCGGTTCCATTTTCTTAAGGTCACCAAGTAAGTTAAATCCCTTATAGTAGTATCTCTCGTTACATGTTTACCCTAGCTGGAAGGTTGTTTGGGTGGACCTAGGAGGAAGGGGTGTAATAAATTGGTATCAGAGCATGGTTATGCTCTCCTTGGGTGAAGGTATTCAGTCATGCATACATGTCAGTTGCATGTGTGTCTCCTGCACTTTTATTCCATGTGCTTGTTGCATTGCATGATGTTGATCATGATGGTAGTAAGGTTGTCATGAGGAACTTGATGTGATTTTGTTGGGATGCATCATTGGAAGTATATGACCGGTTGCATATAGTGATATGTTACTTAAATGTTGATTATATGTTGCTTGAATACATCCTTGTATGTCAGGTGAATTCCTGAATGTTTTGATTACATGTATCAATCTTGTCTGTTGGTTACAAGAATTGATCACTTATGCATACTTACGTGTAATTTATTATGCATTACTTATGCATGAGGTCACAACATGCCTTGTTGATATGGCCTTGCAATAATGACTGGACCCTAGATAAAATGATGTTTATGCGTTGATACACTTATTTGATATATGCCTATATTTTTTTATGATTATGTTATACATGTATCATGTTTATTTGATGATTTTTTAGACAAGGTATCCTCCCTGAATTATGCTAAGGTACGTTGGTTTATTCTGATTTGGTTTAGATGACATAGTATGCCTTGCAGGAAAGGGGTTAGATGGTTAGCATTGTCGTAGACTAAATATAATATCCATATGAATTAGATGGGTAGCATGGTGTGGAGCATTCTTCTGACTTGATAGACACATTAAGAAGCCTAAAAGAAGAAATAAGGAGTTGCAAAGAAGACATGACAAAATAATGTAGGCACAAGAGAAACAAGCATAGGTTAATGTGATAATACTTGAGCATTTGTCAGATTTGCAACAACATGGACCACTTCAGATCGGCCATCGACATGAGGACAGAAATAATGGGGCATATGGTAGTAGGTATCATAGTAGACATAGGTCAGATAGATCTGACATGATCAGAGATGACAGGTTTTTGGACACTCTGGATAGGAGACGTGATCGACACATGTACTATTCTAGTTTTGGTTCTGATAGGCATCATGATCGTCATCACTATCATCCTTATAACAAGAGTGATAGGGGATACTTGTTGCCTAAGTTTAAGAAGGAAAAGCTACCTACCTTTCATGGAGAGATGAAGAAATCAAAGGTTACAGAGGCATGGTTGATGGGTAAGAAAATGTTTTTTTCATTGCATGACTATTTGGAAAACATGAAAGCAAAGATAGCCACTTTCAGTATGAAAGGTAAAGTGGATATTCGGTGGGAAGATGTGAAGAATGTAAAAGGTATACATGAGGAATATTTGACTTGGCATGCTTTTGAAAGGATATTCAAGAAGAAATACTTATCAGAGAGGTACTATGATGACAAAGCTAAGGAGTTTTATGAGTTGCAGATGGGTTCTATGATAAATGATGAGTGTACTAGCAGATTTTTGTAGTTGTTGAGGTATGTGCCTTACCTCAAGGAGGAGAAGGCCAAGGTTTAGAGATTCATCAGTGGACTTCTAGTTTCATACAGAAAACATATTGAGTTCGATGAGCCTATATCATTGGAGGATTCCATCCAAAAGTTGAAGCATTGTTATGAGCAATCAAAGCACAAATTTAAGCCTAAGAATGACTCAAAAATAAATGAGACAGCTAAAGGAAAATGGCCACCAAAGAGAGGAAGATCTCAAGATGCAAGTGAGAAAGAAAATGCATTTACTTACAAGAGATTCAATACAACTGAGAAGGGGCGTGGAGAGCAGCAGGCTAGAGGTGGTGGTAGGGAAACATTTCAATGTTGGATATGTGGTAAGGATCATTGTAAGAGGAATTGTATGCAGTATCAGAGTGGTGGTAGATCCTAGATCGATAGTTATTAGGAGGTGCACATAGTTGGTGATGTTGGTCACAACATTCCTCAGATCTATGCAATTGTGGAAAACATGTAGGTGAGTCATCAGGCATCGATCATTGAGATGGACGGTAATCTTTGTGATCAATTTGTTTCTATTTTCATTGATCCTGGATCTAAGTATAATTATATTAATCATGACCTCGTGGATAAGTGTGGTTTAAGAAAAGAAGTGCATGAAAAGTCATGGTTGGTATATTTGGCTAGAATTACAAAGAAGCAAATTCACCAGCAAGTAAGAGCTTGTGAATTTGAGTTAAATGGTATGCCTAGAGTAGCACATTTGAATGTATATCCATTGGGACATATAGTATGCTTTTGGGTATGGATTGACTATGTACTCATAGGACCAAAGTAGATTGCTTCGACAAGGCCATTGTGTGTGTTGATGATAGTGGGGAAAATAGGACTTTGTTGGGGAAGAAGAAGTCTACATCAGTGAGGATGGTTACTGCTATTCAGGCTAAGCCTAGTTAAAGAAACAGTTGTGTGACATTTACAACACACATTTATAGTGACAAGTGTAAGGAGGTTGAGGATGCAGATGTACTAAGTAGAAATTTCGGGATTTATTTCTTGAGGACATTACAAAGTTTCCACCTCATAGGGAGGTATGATTTTCTATTGAGTTGGTGTTGTGGGTATTCCCAACATCAAAAGCACCTTATAAGATGAGTAGACCTGAGTTGATTGAGTTAAAGTTGCAAATGATGGAAATTTTTGACAATGGGTAAATTAGGCTGAGCGTATTTTCTTAGGGTGAACCAGTGTAGTTTGTAAATAAGAAAGATGGTACTCTTAGACTATGCATTGATTAAACGAAGCTGAGCAAAGTAGCAATCAAGAATAGGTACCCTTTGCTAAGGATTGATGATTTGTTTGATCAATTGAAGGGAGCAATAGTGTTCTCTAAGACTGACTTGAGATTGGGATACCATCAGGTATGCATCAAGGAAGAGGATATGTTCAATACTACTTTCAAGACTAGGTATGGGAATTATCATTTTGTTGTTGTTCCATTTGGTTTGACTAATGCTCCAACTACATTCATGTGTTTGATGAATAGTGTGTTGTGTGCATACTTGCATAATTTTGTTATTGTGTTCATTGATGACATATTGGTATATTCTGTTAGGTTCCTATACCAATAGGTTTCATCTTTCATGATTGACAGTGGAAGGGCTAAATATGTTCATCATTGCA
>APFE031257783.1:0-22115 GCA_000404065.3 Pinus taeda
AGTTAAGTTTCGATTTTAGGTCCTACCGTATGTGATCTTTCACAATTGCCTAGATGCAAGCTATATGCCAAAGAATACCATTTCGTTCGATGAATACTAACTACGAGAAGGTTAAGAATTTTCAATCAAACAAAATGAGCACAATCAATCAAACATCCTAATGTAGCTAATGGAAAATAAATAAACTTTTTCTTTTCAATAATACAATTCAACGAAAAGTTCTATTCCATTAACTATTGAATGCAAAAGAGATTACTTGATTTCTTTTCAAAGGCACAATGCACTAGAATGAATTTTGAAAGACAATAACACTGAGTAAAAGAGACAAATTCACTCAATGAGAACACAATGAAATCCCAAGACACTAAAACAGTTCTCCAAATCAAAAGGAAAACAAAGGCTTGTACGAGCTATGTGATCTAAGCTCGAACAAAGCTAGAATGAAATCCAAGCAAGAAAAAGCAAGTCACTCAGAAATCAATCAAAAACACTTCAACAATCACTGAACGAGTGTGGAAAGCAATCACAAAGTCAACTGGACAATCAAGAAACCCAAAACTCCCATAGAAGGCTCGACACACACTGCCACTAGATTCCCTAGGGTTGAGGTGTGAAATCGATAGAAAGAGGCAAACACCCGAAGGACAAAGGTTAAAAACTAGTCAAAGAAGGATCAAACACACTCTAGTAATTGAAAAGGGCGTGGCAAGATGTAAATCCAAGCTCAGAAGGCAGGCAAACAAGTGAATTCAAAAGCTAAGAGGCCTGGTGCGACTGTCCGGCTGTAACTCGCGCTAAGCAGGGATTGGTGTGGGTTGTCAGTTAGCAACAAGGGCCAATAGCGCGACTGTCAAAGCAAAAAATGCGCTAATGAAGTTTGCCAATTCAAAAAGAAAAATAAGCGGTCTAAAGCTCGGTTACAGTATCTAGGCAAGCCAGGAAGCAAGAGGCAACAAGAAATCAAATCCAAAAAGCTATCCAAGCAAACAAACAAGAGAAAACCAAAGAGGCAAGACAAACTCCAAATTGTTCAGTCTGTAAACCAAACCGGAGATTGACTAGAGCGGCTTTTATCTACTTCACTACTGCAAAGCAATATTGTTTCGAAGGCTATCTGGCCGTGCTTCAGACTCAGTCTAAGTTTACAAATTAAACAACAAGCTAAACTCCCCAGCAGAGTCGCCAAATTGTTGGAGAGGTAAATCCCCTCTACGAATAGAGGCGATCCCTACTAGCCCAAAATGGGTCTAGCAACAACCAAACAATGCTATCACACAAGTTCCTAATTGTAAATAAAAGGTAGGTGATGAAGACCTACTTGAGTTCCAATGCTTTTGTTCGTAGAAGAAACGTCGCCCACGCTCCTTTGTCTTAGCCGGTTACAATCCTCCACTATCTCGGTGAATGGACACCTGCACACAAAGGGAACAACACAAACACAAGCGTGAAATCCAATATATGCAATTATACATCAGTGAGGAAGGATATAATTCAACATCAACCATTACAAGTACAATGAGAATGGAACCATAATGATAGTCATCTATTATTAATAATCAACAAAGGAGAATACAACTAGCGTCGTGACGTCAAGTCCTCCTTTGGCTGGGTGCTCAACTACACAAGTCTTGTAAAGCTTGAAGGGATGAGGGACAAACCTCTCTCTCTCTTTGGTGACAAGATCTCCTTACTTAGGTAAAGCCTTATGGACACAAAGAAGACTCTTGCAACTCTAATCTCTTGATATCTTCCTTTGAGCACAAGTATTGCCACTAGAATCAGAACTAGCTTGCTCAAGCCATGGAAACAAGCTTTTATAGATGAAAAGGAAGAGATAAGATCAATCGCACCAATAATGGATTTGGCTTCATCACTTGGAATGGTGGAAAACTACTTCCCATTCAAGGAGATTTGAAGCCAAACCATCCTCACTTAACTTGGATTCAGTTGGTGAATGAGTTGGATAGAACTTTCGGAGATTGATTAGTTCAAAACTTTGCCCAAAAAGGTTGGCGCGATTGCAACTCTAGGATAGAGCGCTAATGGTGCGCCCCTTTTATAGGATTTTCCCCATTGGCGTGGGCATAACACAATGGGCCAGCGCTAATGTAAAAAGGGTTGTTTTTAAGGGAAAGGTGCAGGAGATGTCTTCAGGGCATATGCAGCTCATGTTCAGAGGTGAATGATGCAAGTGGTTTCAAGTCTTTTCACTTCCCACAAGTCCCGGTATGAGTCCTCTAAGATGCAAGAGAGGGGTAACAGGGACGGTGACAAATTACTGCGTAAGATGTACCAATCTGTCCATGCTCCCTCTGAGTACATGCTCAAGTCTCTGCTCTACTGAAGTGAGTTGTTCATGCTCCCCCTGACTGTAAGTAGGGTCTGCAAAAGGATGTTCTACAAGAAAGAACATGACTCCATACATCATAAGTGACCTTCCTATCACCAAAGACTCATACATACATCCATCTCCCAACCAAGTGGAGGTATATCAATATTGACTCATCCACCCAACCAAGTGGGGATACATGAAAAGTTTATACAAGAACCTTACATCATCCATCCCATGCATAATGGGGGTACAAATTACATCATATGACCAAAAGCGATTCATCAAATGACTACAATAGATAGAGACAAACTATTACATCATGAGTCTTGATATGACCTTTACATGACATTTATAACAAAGACCAAACATTTAAATAAGACCATGATAGTCATCAAAAATTATCATACACAATGTATGATCTACTCCATAAGCATCATCTAGATCAACAACCGAATCATTCACATTATATCATATGTGAAAAATGTGATAGCCATCTCATCAACATCAAGATCTGCATGATCCAAGTATCATCACTTGGGAACATATACATCAATTAACATATGTAAGTATCATCATATAGGTAAGAAATCATCATCATCATGTCTCCAACAATGAAACTTTGAGTAATCATTCACGTATCCAGCACTATGTATCCTGAGCTCACGATCATTTGTCAAGATTTCTTGATATCATCAACAACAACAATCCTCATCCATATGAGTGCCAAAAACTATAGGAATCTTGTATCATAACTATATTATATTATCGTTATGCATATGATGACAGTAGCATATGAGTGACTCATCATTAAGTAATGAATATGTGTATTCAAGCTTTGTAATTCTCCTTATCCTTATGAAGATCACCCATGTAAGCACCATATATGCATCGTTAGAGATTCAACCACAAATCTGATATAACCCCAAGAATCATATGAGATTTTGTCGTGGAAAACTCATAACCATATCATAACAAGATGTATCATTTAGCCATATAAGCATCATTACCAAGGACTTCTAACCATAATGTCAACAATGCATTATTCAAAAACATAAACTCCCCCTAAACCTGTGCCATCTTGTTTACTGTCAGATCTGATCCTGCATATATCAGAAGGAAGTATCAAGGCATTATCATCATCAAGTTAGGATCAAAAACACTTCTAAACATCTTACAAGTATCAAGACATTTCCTCAGATCATTAGTAGATTGTAACCATTATCAAACAGAACAAATGATGGACTGAATCATATCAGACCCTTTTCCTGAGCCTGTCCCTACTGCTTTTCCTCAGATTGACATATATGTGACTGTGTAGTGTATAACTTGCGTATATACGCGACTTCCTTTTATGCAACTTGCGTATGAGATTTAGGACACTGAAGTTCTACACTTTCAGCTCCCCCTGAGTCTATTATGTCTGTATATGGTGTTATGCCACATCTTCCTGACTGGACTTCCTTCTTCTTCCATATCTTCAAGTGTGATCATGTTTTCTCCTTTTGGTGTGGTTCCCGAACCGTGTTCCTACATTCCTTGGCTATATGTCCAAGCTTGTTGCATGCATAACATCTTACATGTTTCATATTCCTTCTATAACAATCAACAGCTTTGTGACTGAACATATTGCAAGAAAAACAATATCCATTAAAGTACTTGGACCGTGATGATCTTTCTGGGTGATAATCTTGAACCATTCTTCTTCTGCATCTGGCTGCAACATGTCCAAGAACATACATAACATTCAACCTTTTTTATCGGAGGAGTAAAATATTTTCTTTGAAGAATTTCTTTCCTTGGCTGTTGATGGGGTTGACCTCTCATCTCCTTGTTGAGCATTTCAGATTTTGCATTAGAGTCCCTTGTCTTACTTTGTGAACTAGATTCTGCTTCAACAAATTCATGAAAACCAAGACCAGTTTTGATAGCAGGAGACCTTTGACTACTAAGAATATCATCCAAGATCTTAGTACTATCTTGAAATCGTAAGAGCTTATCCTTTTTTCTAAGTTATCTTTAAGAATATTTACCTCAATCTGATGTTTCTCCTCCTTTTCATGATACTGCTTCTTCATGTTTTCTTCAACTTTTCTTCCTTCTTCCAACTAATGTCTTAGTTCAAGAACTTATTTTTCTTATTTTTCAAGAGCTTGGAGTAGTTCTTTATTCTGCCTTTTTTATTCTTCAAGATCTTCTTTTAGCGAGAGGATTGTAGCTTAAAGACTTTCATAGTAGCTGGATCTATCTCTGAGTTTCTTGATTGTTGTGCTCCTTTCATTGAATTCATTTCTTAATGATGTCACTTCTTCCTGTAACTTTTGACATTGATCTTCCTTGTCCTTGAATAACTTCCTTACCTTGTTTCCTTCCTCTAGTTGAGCTTTTAGTTTGGTAGCTTCTTCTTTGAAGGCACATTCCCTTTTCTTCAATAGATCTTGTTGATCTCTAATTTTGTCTGTAAGCCTTTTAAATTCTACCTCTATTCGATATCTTTCTTTCTCACCCATAAGAGCAAATTCAGTTGTTTCTCTATCACTTTCATCATCTTCAAATGGATGGATAAATGTATCACCAGAGTATAACAAATTCATACCTGCTATTTCTTTTGCTTGTTCATCTTCATTCTCAAGTGATTTTGAATCTGAAGTGCTTCTTCCACATATTCCCCAATCGATTCTCCCACTTTCATAGCTCCTCTGAGATGTCTTCTTCTTCTTAGACGCTTTCTTCTTAAGCTTCTTTCCCATTGATCTACAGATCTCCTTCAAGCGATCAATCTTCTATCAAAGGACCTGCTCTGATTCCAATTGTTGGAAATAATACTGAGAGGGGGGGGTGAATCAGTATTATCAAATCAATATAAATTTTTTATTTCCATATTAAGATTCATATACGCTACTTCAGTTAAGGCAAACAGTGTGTATACGCAACTGTGTGTAATGCAACAAGCGTAGATCTAGTAAACTTTTGATTAAGTTAGTTGATCCTTAATGAGTGCCTCAGAAAATTATTAGCCATATGAACAACAAACAAGATCAGTAAAATAGAACAGATCATAACACACAAGAAGCACACATGAACACCATGATGTAAGGTGGAAACCTAATGTGGGTGAAAACCACCTGCTACAAGTCGTCTCAATCTTCTTTTAAAAGGAAACTTCTTTTTACAATGGTTTTGTACTGGTGCATTCTTATACCAGTATGCAAGCTTCTACCTGCAGAAGGCTACAACCTTCTCTTGTTCTCCAAACTCTCTTGGAAGGGAGCTACAACCCCCTTAGCTCTTGTACTAGCTGATTCATTTACTAGTACATATGTGCTAGCCTACTGAAATGCTCCAACCTTTACTCGTTTTCCAACTACTACTGGAAGGGAGCTACCACCCCCTTAGCTCTTGTACTAACTGATGTACTAGTACATAGGTTCCGACCTACAAAAGGCTACAACCTTCTCTTTCTTCCTCCAAGTACCACGTTTCATAAATTTTCAGACTGGATACTCATGGAACACAACATCATAATCTGAAGGCCATGTTTCACCCAATTTTCATACTGGACCCAACAAAAACATTGAAGCACAAAATTAATCATCACTACAATATACTCATCAACTACACCTACATCATCAATCTCTGAATCACCCAATACTGAAACACTGAAACCCTGTCAACAACATAGTCACTAGAACACAGAACAAACAACAGAACTCTACCACAATAACCAGATCATATCTCATAATGTATACGCTATTATGATGAATCAAACCCGTGTACATACGCGCTTTCACCAAAGCCAACCCGCATACAGATCTACAAATATTTTCTCATAACTGTGCAGTTGTTCCAGACATCAATCGTACCCATATCATAACATTTACATTACATGCGTCAGTATATAGATCTAGAATAAGCATGATCAAACCGTATAGAGATGATTCATTCCAAGCCATTTAGTTCCTGATCTATCCTTAGATCTTGTTCTCCATCAACCGCTTAGATTCCTCCTTAGCAAATCATTATGAACCCATAACCTGCATACTGGATATCATACTTCATCAGATATTCAAGACTTTCTCAATACCTTTTCCTAATGATCTTCTTCTCCTTTTATAGTCTTAGGCCTTACTCAATACCATGGTCCAAAACCATTAAGAACCAATACTAGGGACCCAATACCTGGGTTCAACACTTCGGATGCAATACCAAGGACCAAAACCATAGGTCTAAATACCACGAACCCAAAAATAAGCTTTCCCACATTTACACACTTTTTCATGCATGAAAGTGCGTGCATACGTATACGTGACTTTTGATCCACAACCCCATTTGTATACGCGTCTTTGTATATAGAGAAACTGCGTGTATACCCTACTTGGTATATAGCGAACCTGCGTATATACGCGACTTGGTACATAGTGAACCTGCATATAACCTGCCTATGTACACGACTTGATATATAGTGAACCTGCATATATACTCATCTTTCTTCATTCTTTGTAGTCTGATAATCAATTCTTTGCTACTGACCTACTGCACTATAATCTGTCATCTTGCCATCACACTTGTATCATAATGCCAATAGGTTTGTGGTTACCTTTATCATTTCTTTCTCTAACAACTCAAAATAAATTTTGGAGTGATAACCGGATCCAAACTGGGGTAATGGATTCTTTAAATGGTGGTATTCATATTTAACCACTAATAATATTCAATGGAAAGTGGTGGTTTATTGTTTACGAATAATATATCTTCTTTGAATAATGCAGTGGTTTCTTGATGACCACTAACCAATCTTCTTTGAATAATGTGGTGTTTCTTTTTATGACCACTAACTAGATTACATTTATTTGGATAATGTGGTGGTTTATGGGTTACCACAAACCATCTTCAATTCATCAACATACTCCCCCCTTAAAGGTGTAGGAGAGTTATGATTGTCCTCCCACCATTAAGGTGTGGAGAGAACATATTTTTTTGGAATCATTAGTTGAAAGCTTTTCTCTTTGTTCATGTTTTTAGACTACCTCTATTATGACTAGGTAGTAAGACTTATGTAATTTCTTCAATTCCAGATTCCATCTCTAGGAATTTATATATCCATAATTAGCTATCCTTTTAGACTTTTTCTACTTTTGTCTTCTCAGTAAATCATTTCAAAATTTTTAGCTCAACACTTAAATTTACTCCTTCACAACCTCATATCTAACAATCAGGGGGCTTTATGGGCTAGAGATATATAATTGATAATATACTCTTGGGTCACTAATTTTTCCATTCGAAAAATCAAAGAAACGATAAAGGAATGCTCATAAAACTTGACATGGACAATTCATTTGATTGATTCAATCAAGATTTTTTGTTGAAGGTTCTCTCTCAGTTTGGATTTCATAGAAAATTCATAAAATGGGTGGAGGTTTGCATCTATTCTACTTTTATATCTCCTTGGTGAATGGTCGCTACTTTGGATTATCCAAAGCCACTAGAAGCATGTTCCAAGGGTGTTCTTTTCACATTTCCTCTATATTTTGATGGTTGACTCATTAAGCTAGGTCCTTGAACATGATAGAAGAGATGGAAGCTTACAAGGGGTAAGGTACATCTCAAGAAAAAAGAGAATATATAAATCCAAATTTGTAGATTACATGCTTTCTTTTTCTTCGGTGGGGGGCGCCGCTTTAAAATTATTTCTACACATTTTAAGTCTATATTCGACTAGTTTATTTTATTTTTGCCTCTAGTGGCCTTGTTAATCATAAAAATTGTAGATCTATAATTATTGGAATATTACTCCCCATCCAAAAATATAATTGGGTGCCATTCTTAGACTCCATCCGATATATTCCTGAAAGAGTTTTGGTATTTGTGAGTCCTAATGTGTCTAAATTCCCACATATCCCTTGCATGGTTTGGAGTTATAACAAAATTTAGAGCTGAGTTACAGCAATGGGGAGTGATTTGCTTGCTCATGGTGAGGGAGAACATTCTCATGAAGACAATATCATATTCTCTTACACTATAATTTTATGGACCTTCTTTCTCCTTCAAGAATCTTATGTGAAATGGCCAAAATTGTTAGGAATTTCTTATGTAAATGTGGAAAACAGAGTAACAAAAAGTACCACTTGGTCAAATGCATATTGGTTAAATCTCTAAACACTCATTGGGGGTAGGGGATTCATGACCCAACCATGATGAATGTGGCCTTGGGGAAAATCTTGTCTCACAATCTATTTCAAGAAACAATGCATCTTGGAAAAAAGTATTTCTATGAGGGATAATACTATAATATTTTAGCTCCTTCCACTCCAAAGGTTTGCTATTGCATCTAGGAACTCTTTTCTCCATCCATTGATTTCATCAAAGAAAACCTATCAAGGTATCTTGGTAATATACAACAAATCAATATTTGGACAAAAAAATTATCTATTGGTAGAGATATAATAACTATGTTGGCTTAGGGGGTCCTGACCCAGGTTCAAAGTTAGCCGCACCAAACAAATCCCTACACTATTGGACATTTTGGTATTGATCTCTAGTGCACAAATTGAAGTCTCATGCGAAGAAGTTTGGTGGGATGCTGGAACCAAATTTCGACACCGAGAGATCAGTGTGATGCCCTTTTGCGACCTACATCTTCCTTCCCGCAAATTTCTAGGCCTTTACGACCTATTGTTGTAACTTCCCCTAGTCAACTATTAGACCTGAGCGAAGGTCTACGATAGAATTTTGTGGACTCTAAAGAGGTTAGTTAGCTACTCGCATGTGCCTTATATTACCCTTAGATTAGTAATTACTCAGAATTACCTAAGTGTTCAATAACTTTAATAGAAAGTGTTATGATCTTCACGTAACTACTTAACATTAATTACATTCATATAAAAATAAAGATCAAGTAAAGTTGTGCGTCAATACATCATTATTTCAAAAAACCATCATTAATCACACCATATAGCATATTCATACATAACAGAAGTAAAGAGGCTAAATAAAGGAATTCCTATAACAATCTTCTTTATTGATATTCATCAAAGGTTTACAGACTCAAAACTTCCCTGCAAACTCAGCTACAAGGGTCTGTACACTCAGCTGCAGACACTACTCTAGGCCTCTGCACAATCAGCTGTAGAGCCTCTCCTCTTACTCTCCTGTGCTAACTCTCTAGAGTCCTTTTGTTGTACCCATAAACAAACTTGAATTACTATCCTTAGAATCTCTAAGACACACCTATTTATACAATCCCATGGTCCACGGACCATGGGTGGATCTTCAAAAATCAAATCAAGTTTGAATAAAGCAGAGTAAAAAGAATTTTTGAGTCTTAACTAGATATGTGACCACAATTTGCAGAGACTTTACATCTTTTTACACCAAAACTTGGGATTTTTCCCCAAAACTGACCTAGGGGACCCCATCCCAACAGACCCCCAACACAAAGGTCTTGACTCGTGCTCGAGTCACTCGGCTGGCACAGTGATCTTTCTATGAAGATCCCCCAGCTCTACCTGCACAACTGCAACTTCAGTCGTGCTCTGGATGGCTACCTGCTTTACTTGCTCTACCATCTTCTTTGTGGCTCGTCCTTCACTGACTTGCTTGATATTCTATTGTGCAATCTCTAAGCTGGCCAAAATTTCTTGTATGTTGATCGAGACTAGGTAGGCCTCGTGCAACCAAAGCC
Organism: Pinus taeda; assembly: GCA_000404065.3. Lineage (NCBI taxonomy): Eukaryota > Viridiplantae > Streptophyta > Pinopsida > Pinales > Pinaceae > Pinus > Pinus taeda. Next base: position 10,011 of record APFE031257783.1, read on the forward strand.
TCAACCTAGCCTTAAGGACTGCCTCTTTCTTCAATGCAGCTTCCACCTATGTAAGGAGATGCTTAGCCTCCTGTAGCTTGGGGAGGCACTGTGTTGTAGAAATGGAGCGTGTTGTCACCCTTACTTCGTCATACTACTGCTACAGCTTGCAGATCTCTATACTTAATACCTACAGGGTGGGATCTTCCTGCAGTGTTCTCACTACTTCCATGGTCTACTCAAACAATGTTGTGCAGTCCACTATTGCAGTATCCACAGTAGCTATTCCATTCTTAACAGTAGCTTCACATTGTTCCCTAACTTCCAGTAGATTGGAAGGCTCTGACTTGAGTTCCAACTCCATGATTTTAATGTTTTGTTCAAAATAAACTTTGGCCACCTCTGCCTTAACATCATAGACGCCCACAACAAGTTTATTGATCTCGGCCTCAACATGTGCCTCATCAGGTATGTTCCACGATCACTCATCAATACTTTCAAACAACTAAACATGGTCAACACATATTCAAAGAAAAACTTTTTTATTGTTGCCCCTGTGCAGTCCTTTGCAGGTTGTGCCTCCGCCCATCTCATCAAATATTCGATCGTGGTGATGAGAGAGTGTGCACCTGTTTTCTTTCCTGGGGGCGAAATTGGTCCTACAAAATCAATTTTCCATTTCTCAAATGGCTTCAGTGCCACTTACGGATTGGAAGGAAGCTCATCCCTTCACAATGGCTTGCCCATTCTCTGAAATGCATCACATGCCTTACAATATGGTTTAGAATTTTTATGCAACATTGGCCACCACAACCCAGTGCCCAAAACCTTTTGCCATGTTGCCTTTCCTACATAATTTCCTCCCGTAGCTCCTCCATGAGCTTCAATGAGGATTTTATTTCATTCAAAATTAGGCACATATCATCAAACTATCTCTTCGAATCTCATCTTATACAAATGTCTGGGAATTACATAGAATTCTTCTGTGTGAACTACCAACTCTTTATTCTGCTAACTAGTGTATCCTTCTAGAGATGTCCCTGTAGTCAATAAGGGGACAATATCCATAAAGTGGTTGTCCACTATGCACACCACAAGGAGCTGCACGTCGGGAAACCCTTCCTCCAAATTAATAGGCTCCTCTCCTGTCTCAATGCGTGATAGATGGTCAGGTCTTTCATTCAACCTCCCTGACTTCACAATTACCTGAAAATTGTATTTTTGAAATAACAGTAGCCATATACATATCCCCCCACCCACAACATAGGCTTATTGACTCAATACTTCAATGCAGAATTGTCTGTGTACATCTTGAAATGTCCACCTAATAGATAGTGTCCGAATTTTTGGAGTGCATACACCATAGTCAATCCTTCGCGCTATGTCTTCGAATAATTCTTTTTAGCCTTTGACAACTTTCTTCTCACAAATGCTATAGGATGATCCATCTCTCCTTCACAAGCCTCTGTCAACACTGCCCCTAATGTAATACACAAGGCATCAAAATGCACATGGAATTCCTTCTTCCAATCCAGGAAGTCCTAGATCAACACGATAACCATGTTTTCTTTCAATACATCTAGACTGTGCTAACATTCTTCATCCCAACAGAATGTAGAATCCTTATTTAGTAGCTTCTCCATAGGCGTGGTAATCTGAACATACACCTTAATGAACTTTCAGTGATATCATATATGGCTCAGCATTACGCACAACTGTTTAACACTTCTTAGACCCTCCAAATTGACTATGACCATGATCTTAGAAGGGTCCACCATTAGTCCTTTTTTTCACACCACGTGACCCAACAAAATCCTGAAAAGGACACAGAAGAAGCACTTCTTCAGGTTTAGCACAATCTGATATTTTCAACATGTATCCAATGTCAAGTGTGGACTAGCTACATGGCACTTTAATAAACCAAACGCTGTCTACTCATCAAAATATACCTCCAAGAATTTGTGGATAAACTTGTTAAATGTCGTGATGACTACGTGTGCAATATCACCGGTGCATTGATAAGTCCAAACAACATTACTGTATACTGAAAACAAACCCATTTCGTCATGAAGGTTTTCTTGCTCCAATCCTTCAGCATGATCTTAATCTAATGGTACCTAGAGAACCTGTCAGTGAATGAGTAGGCCTCCTACCCTCCAACATTATACTATACCCAATCTGTGAATGGTGTTGGAAAGGGATCATGGACACATGCATCGTTAAGCTACCTAAGATCTAAGCAAATCTGTAACTATCCCTTCCACTTCTTTTCTTGGACTACCATTGGGCTCACCCCATCAAATTCCTTGATTGGTACAATAATCTGTGGCTCAAGCATCTTACCCAACTCCAAGCGGACCTTTTCTTTATATTTATTATTAAGGCGATATGGCCTCCTCTTAATTAGCTTTGTGTGCAGCTTCAAGGTAATTTTCATCATGCCAAAGTCTACTATGGAATCATCCCAGTAATTCCTTATCTTTGCAAAATTTGGCTCTGCTTCAGTACCAATGTTTACTTCCATAGTTTTCAATGGTGCGGTGATGTCCAGATTCTCTATCTATGGTCCCTCAACTTTGCAGTGGCCTTCTTCTTCTGGAATTTTAATATTCCTTAGATCCTCATTCTCCCCCTCGGTAATCACATGATATCATTTCAGAGCATGGCATAGCTGGGTGCTCCAATCCGGTTGAGCTAATTCCAAAGGATCCTACGAGATTATGAAGATTGCAGCCTTAACCTCCTACAACACCTCATCAATGTTTTTGATCCCATCTTCAAAGTTGAAGGTCATCAAAAACCCTTCCCTTAAGATGTCCCACTCCGCAGTGTCATGGCAAAGCTTCGTTTCTAGGTACCAATTCATAGTGATTATATCCAAAGTATGACATAATAAATGCACCCACTCTGGATGTAGCTCTATTCCATAAAACTTAGTCCACTTTGCTAAATGATCATGCTGATCATTCCCCCCATCTATTTCTCAGTTATATAAACTTTTGGGTTGCCAAATCGTAACAAAATCATTCTCCTATACTTGTACCATTCATCAAAGTTGTTTTTATGCATACCCCACCACCATGCGGGTGTAGCGTGCATCGCCAAATCCAATGCTTAAAAGTGATGGTCGTTAGGTAATTCTCTTTCGAAGGCATCCAAAAACTTATCCCCATCAGTTAAACCATCATAACAAGGTAAATTTATTACATCTGATGACACACAACATGACGACTTAGTCATATTGCAGCACAACATATATACTTGGTGTAACCTATTCTGCCAATGTTCTAACTCTTCATTTGAATTTGAAGTACATGAGGTTTCGCAGTCCCATGCAATTCATCCATCAGCTATCGAATTAACCCATTCTTAGTCTCGTGTTGTTATTTTGTAGATCTGATCCAAATCATTGTTAGTTTCCTCATAGTCATGGAATGATTCAATATAGCAAGGTCCTTTTGCAAGGTCCAATGGTAATACAACGCAGAATAATTTACTTTCAAATGACATTGTTTGCTTCTTCAAATTGATGACCCCATTCATGTCAATAGCCCAATCGATTCCCAGCAGTGTGGGGTATGGATTTCTATCATCAAAAATCTTTATCACTTCAAAATCAGGTAGTGCACTCACACCTTCTATATCTATGGTCACTCCATGTAATCGCCCCATAGGGATAATCTTCTGCTGGTTTTCCATTCCTGATTAAATCGGACACCACTGCATCACCAGTCTGCCCATTATTTCCCATGTTTGTTTAGGGAAAATGTTCGTGTCTGATCCCAAATCCAAAATAACCTAGTCCATCTCAGTACCTCCTATTTTCATGGTGAGCCTCATTTCATGCCTTCTTCTTGTCTTATGTTTGCTGATCTTTCTGGCTGTGCAGTGTCCTTCAGGAAAATGTTTCCTTACTAGAAAACTTGTTTATCAATTCTTGTAGCCCTTTCACCACCTTGCTATCACGTAGTAATTTCATACAAGACCTAAAGAAGGTGGTAAGAACAAAGGGGTCAACCTCTGTAGACATTTCATCCTATCTTCCTAAGCTAGAGGCATCAACAAATATTTTATTCGCTTCCATGGACGTTTCCTTCTCACACTCCAAATCTGTTGGGTTGTGTTATATTTTTTCCATGACTAGCCCACATAGTTAACTAGGGGTTAAAGTGGGGGAAAAGCCCCCCTTTTGTTGCACCGATTGTGTACCAGGGGGGTCATAAGGGGTTTGAGACGTACCTGTAACCCCACTTTATGGGGTCTAGGGCAGCGCCCCGGAGAATTTTGGTTTTGGAACTTATGTTAGGTTGGGCGGACCTTTCTATGGTTTTTTACATGATTTTCGCACATTTTTTTTTGAGGCAATGGTTTTCAATCCATGGTTTTGGATGCAATGGTTTTTTGGTCCATGGTATTGGATGCTTTAGCATGTATAAATATGTATTATAACAGTGAAAGGAATATAATGAAAAATAAAGCTAGTAGTCCCGGTTTTGGGATCTAGGGGAAAAATCTCTGTGTATATGTGTTTTATGTGTTATGCTCTCACATTATTTATTTTCTATGTTTTAGAATTCATATGTAGGTAATTTCTATACAGGGTTAAAACCTACATTTGGTATTGGAGCTATTTTGGCTTCAAGGGGATGCCTTTGTTGCTGAGGGGTTTCGCTCGGGCCTGTGGTAGACCTTGTTTAGTGGGAGATCTGTGAGATTGATTTTGGTGGTGAAAGAAGATGGGGAGTAGTGGAAAGATAGAGATCAAGAAATTTAATGGTTATAGTTTTGAGTTGTGGAAACTCAAGATGGAGGATCTGTTGGTGGATAAAGATAAGAGGATCATGGTAGATTTGGGTACTAAACCAATGGGAGTGTCTGATGAAGAGTGGAAGAAGTTAGATCGAAAGGTAAAGAGCACAACATGATTGTGTGTCTCAGATTTAGTATTGCTAAATGTATCAAGGGAAGCTACAACAAAGGCTTTGTGGGATAAGTTAGAGACTTTGTACCAATCTAAGTCTCTGGTGAATAAATTGTTCCTGTGGAAAAAAGTTGTATAACCTGAGGATGAAAGATGGAGACTCAGTGACAGAGCATCTGAATTCCCTTAATACTGTGGTAAGTCAGTTAGCATCTGTTGATATTAAAATTTTAGATGAAGATAAGTGCATCAGTTTGTTGTGTTCTCTACCAGATTCGTGGGATAGTCTGGTTATTGCAATAGGTAGCAATGCAACTGCGTTACATTTTGATGAAATAGTCTCATCCTTTCTAACGAAGGAGATGAGATGGAAAAATATGGAGATCCAAAATGGTGATGCCTTGTCTGTACGAGGGTGGACCCAGAACAGAAACAAAAATAAGTCACCGAGTGGTAGATCTAAATCTAGAGGGAGATCTAAATCTCCAGGAAAAATTGTAAATGTGGTGTGTTGGAAATGCGGAAAGAAAGGGCACTACAAAACAGACTATAAATCTAAAGCTCCCGACAAAGGAAAGGGATTTGATGATGCTCCTTCTGCAGACGGGAAAACCACCTCAGATGAAGGTGGGGACGTGTACTTGGATTCTTTAAGTACACACGTAGATCATGGGGTAGGTTTGATTGACTCACGTGCATCCTTTCACTTCACTCCCCATAGAGAGTGGTTCTGCGAGTATGAGAAATATGACGGTGGTGATGTCTTCTTAGGGGATGACAGGAAGGCTAGAATCATTGGTCGTGGAAAACTAAAGTTGAAGTTGCAAGGTGGAAGGGTTAGAACACTTCCAAGTGTTCATCATATTCCTGCATTAGCTAGAAATCTGATTTCTGTTAGCAAGCTGGATGATGCAGGTGTAAAAATAATGTTCAAGAAGGATACCTGTAAGATGGTTCAGGGATCACTGATATTGATGTGGGGAGTTCGGATTGGAACTTTGTACAAGCTGCAAGGTAGCACTGTTATTGATTGGTGCAATTGCTTTGTGGTTCTTGAAAGTGGAGCAGAAAATCTAATGGTCTCAAGAGAGAAGACCATGCTGTGGCATCAAAGGCTTGGACATATTGGAGAGAAGGGCCTTTGATTACTTCATGGTAAAGGTATGGTATAAAGTATGAGTAATAGCTCTCTGGATTTTGATTTCTGTAAAAATTGTGTATATGGGAAGCAGAATCAGGTAAGTTTCCCCTCTGGTAGTAAGAGGGCAAAACAGATATTAGAGCTTATGCACAGTGATGTGTTTGGACCTATGAAGGTTACATCACTTGGTAAATCTATGTACTATGTATCATTTATAAATGACTTCTCAAGGAATACATGGATATATTTCCTTAAGAATAAATCTAAAGTCTTTGACAAGTTTAAAGAATTTAAGGCTCTCGTGGAAAATTAGACAGAGAAGAAGATAAAAGTATTGAGGATAGATAATGGTGGAGAGTTTTGTAGCAACAAATTTGAAGAATTCTGTAAGAAGTGTGGTATAGCACAGTAGAAGACTACTCCATATACACCTCAGCAAAATGGAGTTGTAGAAATAATGAACAAGATGTCGATGGAGAGGGCAAGAAGCATGCTCAATGGTGTTGGGTTAGGACAAGAATTATGGACAGAGGCAGTGGATATAGCATGTTACCTGGTCAACAGGTCACCTTCATCAGCGTTGGAGGATAAGACTCCACAAGAAGTATGGACTGGTAAGAAACCCTCTCTTTACATCTGAGGGTATTTGGATGTGATGCATATGTACATGTTCCAAAGGAGAAACAAACCAAGTTGGATAGTAAATCTAAATGTTCATCTTTATTGGGTATAAAGATGGTTTAAAGGGTTATAAGCTTTGGAACCCAGTAACAAGGAAGGTTGTGTATAGTCGAGATGTGGTGTTCAGAGAGGTGAAAGATGTTATTAAACATGAAGTCAACCAAAGGAACCTGTGAAGATAGAGTTTGAACTAAAGGAGGAAGAATCAGACTCTGTAGCAGAGGAGGAATCAGAAGATGAAGAGCCACAAACTCGGGCTGTGAGAAGATCAGCTCGAGAAAGAAAGGCAGCCGAAAAGGTATAGTCCATCTGCATTCTATTCAAATTTTGCTTTCTTTATTACTAATGATGATCCCTAAATTGTGAAAAAGTAGTAGATTCAGAGGATGGAAAACTCTAGAAATAGGCCATGGTTGATGAAATGGAATCTTTGCACAAAAATGAGGCTTTGGATCTGGTGGAGTTGCCAGCTAGAAGGAAACCCATTGACAAAAAACGGGTTTTCAAGAAGAAGACAAATGCAGAAGGAAAGGTGGAGAAATACAAAGCTCGGTTGGTAGCAAAAGGTTATTCCCAGGTTCCGGTGATATAATAATCACCCTATGAGTGACCTCAATTGAATATTTGTTAAACAAAAGGTATTATAGACTCATGTGTTGGTGTGTGTTTTGTGTTATTCAAGCAACGAATCAATCAAATTGCCAATACATAGAAAATAAGTGGAAAGACAGTAGAGAAATACAACAAGCAACGCAAAGACACAAACAATTTTTAATAAGGAGTTCACCCTATTCTCCAGGGCTACGTCTCTGGTCCAGCTTCAGTGGTGGCCTTGTTTTATTGTGTCTTACAGCAAAGAAATTATAATACAAGGACTCAATGTGAAATCTCCTAAAGCAGATTTTGCTAGGTAGGGTGGTTCTTGCATTCCACAAGCCACTCAGAGTTCACAGACTCTTTTTCTTCCTACCAGCTCTGTGACCCTTGGTCTACAGTGGAAAGAGCTAAATGTGAAGCTCAGTCTGGACAGATTCCTCTATGGGAAGGCTTGAATCTTCAAGCGCTTTGGTGCTCGATGCTTCCTGTGGTCAGCTCAGCCCTCTGTCTCCTCTGCTTGGCTTTACTGTTCTCTATGTTCAGTTCTGCACTCAGGGTTCGCTGCTTACTATCTCCCTCTTGGTCGCTCGGTCTCCTCTCTCCTCAGGTTCCCAAAAAACTCTTGTTATTCGACTGTCTCTGTTCACGGATTTTAGCCATTCAAAGTCATGCTCGCTTGGTTCCTCTTCCGCATGTGTTGATTCTCCATCTGTAGCTGCACTTGGAGTTCCCTGTTCGGCATTAGCATGAACGCTCGGGAAGTGCCACGTGTCCCCATCAGAATAGCGCCAGCTTGCTCGTCAATTCATTTCTTCGGTTATGTCGTGGATACGTTCTTTCTCCACCGTGGTAGTCAAATAGATTCCAAATCCCTTTAAATCATGGCTTATTTCGTTGTCGATTCTGCTTCTTTCTATCGGGCACAATCTCAACCATCAGATCTGGGCTCCTCAAGATCCGACGTCATATGCACGTCGAGCGTGGTTGAATTGCTTAACCGATAGCATGCGATCATGACGGTTTTTCTCTCACCTCCGCTGCCACGCACCGATCACTGAGTGGGATCGCTCCACTCTCCTCCAAAACCTCTTACTGTTCAAGGGCACCCTGATCAAAACTGTCGGTTTCTAGGGCATGGGTCCTTCCTTTGTCCTTTAGCACTTTTTGTTTCTCCACCCACGGTTCTCTAGCTCCCAACGTGACCAAGGGCTTAAGGTTTCTCCATTTCGGCCCTTTTCACCCAGTAATGTGAAAACCACATCTTTTTCCCTATACAAGGCTCCCAGGGGCTACTTTGGTCGTCTACACAGTCTCCATGGGCCTCGGTCAGCTTGCTTTGACCCAGGTCCTTGTCGTTCCACGTCGGCTGCCATCGCCACTGGTTCAGGGTGTTTTTGATGTTGTTTTGGATTCTTTAGAGCTTTGTTTCATCCCGATACAATCAAGGTTCTTTGTCAGTCATTTATGGATCCAATTCAGATCATGGCCTCCCTACTGGAAAATCTTTTGGACCACCAAAAGTTGGTTTTCTTCAAGCATCGACTAAGTGAGGAAACTACTATCTCACTTGTCCAATCTCAATCCACTTCGCATTGCTCGACTTCGAACCTTTATGCCCAACCCTAAGGTATTCCACCTATCCACTACGGATTGTCCTCACCTTCCTATCCAGCACTGTGTCTTCCTGTAACTCATTAAGGTATTCAGGTAGCAGGTCATCAACAGAAGGTAATTGACTCTAGTCTTCAAGGTCCTCAATCATTGAAGTTTCAAACAACCTCAAGCAATCTACGTTCACGACTGAGTATATTTTCATGTAAGTTGGAAGATCAAGGTGAAAATCATTCTCACCAACCTTCTCAAGTATCTTGAAGGGTCCATACTTGATAGGTTTTAGCTTTTTACCTTAACCTTGCATTCTATCCTTGCTGATATATAGCCAAACTTGGTCTCCAACTTGAAAACTATGCTCCATCCGATGCTTATCATGCCTAGCCTTGTACTTGGCCTGGCTCTTTTCTAGCTTCTCCTGTACTGCCTGCTGGATCTCCTGGATCTGTTCAATGAACCTAGTTGCCTTGTCCACCTCACTGTGTCTATCAACCATGGTACCTTTACCAAAGAAAAAATCCAAAGGAGACCTTGGTATGAAACAAAAACAGGTCTCAAAAGGAGATCTCTACATAGAAGAGTGTTTGGCTCTATTGTAAGCATACTGCACATAGCACAAGTGCTCATCCCAAAGCTTAGGATGTTTGCTATAGTATCCTCTCAGTAACTGGATCACCGTCATGTTAACTACTTTTGTCTGGCCATCTGTTTGTGGATGAAAAGTTCTGCTTTTCTTTAATTTGGTGTCCATTAGTTCCCACAGACTTGACCAAACCTTCCCCACAAATCGGGTGTCTCGATCAGATACAATAGAAGTGGGTAATCCAAAATGAACCCATACATGTTCAAAGAATAATTCTGCAGTTTGTTCGGTTGTAATTTGTTTACTACAGGGTATCAAAATACACATTTTGCTAAACCTATCCATAACAACCTACAGATAATCATGACCTTTCCTAGATTTAGGCAGTCCTCCAACAAAATCCATGGAAATGCTTTCCCAAGGGTGAGAAGGAACTGGTAATGGAGTTTATAAGCCTAGTTTTTTGTTATTGGGCTTGCTTTTAGCACACATAGCACATCCCTTCACATATCTAGAAACTGTCTCATTCATTTTCATCCAATAGTAGAATCTTTGCAGCTGTGCAACTATTTTACTTACTCCAAAGTGACCTGATATGAGAGAAGTGTGTGCTTCCGTGATTATCTTTACTCTCTTAGTTTGTGGAATGCAAAGTTTCCCACAATGATATAAGAGTTGGTCCTTCACATGATAGTCCAATTATTCTACTCTTTTGCCTTGAATCAAAGTTTCATATACATCCTTAAAGTCCATGTCCTGAGCATACTATTCTATGTAGCTTTCATGCAACACAGAATTATGCTTAAGTAGGATAGATGCATTTATAATGGGTCTAGATGTTGGATCCCCATAATACTAGTGATTACCCCATTACTATTGTAGTTTTACCTCTTATTAATATTGTTGTGCCCCTATTGCCTAAGACATCGTGCTAAATCTCAGGTCCGAATTTCAGAGCTTTTTGCACTACATTTGCGGCGATATGATCTGAGGAAGTTGGTCTTTTTGCAGAGTCCTGAATTACATTCCAAACAGGTGACCTGGGGAAAATCGTCATAACTTTTTCTCTGAGCATTGGATTGAAATTTCGTAAGAAGGTGCAGAAAGGGGGCAAACTATAGTTTTGTCTATATATTTTTCAGAGCTAAAGGTTGAAACAGTGACTCGTGGCACGTCGTACAAGTTCGCTCTACTGAACTAGTCTATAATCAGGTCACTGTGGGAGATTTCGCATAACTCTACCTTGGAGAATCCAATTTGGATCAGACTGGTGGCATTGGAAAGAGGACGAAGAGGGATACGACAGGTGGCAATTTCAGAACTGGATGATTTGAATGTACAGAGATACATCAGAGGCAATATTGAGCTCCTACAAAGTAAAAAAAAGGTGTGTAGATTCTTTTAAATTTTTGCTTAAGATTGGTTTGAAATTTATTTTGAAGGAATTCAAAGGGCATAGTAGAGAATTATTATCGGTAACTGATGCCCAGAGGAAAGAAAATGTAAACACCTAGTAAGGAACCTGAAAGCTCTAGCATGACTCATGAAGAAGAGGAAGAAATGCAACATGATATATCAAAATTACAAGACCAAGTGCAACAACTGTCCCTTGCACAAAAAGGAAGAGACTCTACGATGGATGGTTTAAACAAAGGTGTAGAAGATAAGATGGAATGTTTAAAGAAAGGCGTAGAAGCTAAGATGATTGACGTGGAAGCTAAGATGGATGATTTGAAGATAGATTTGAAGACATGCATGGAAGATTTAAAGACAGATTCTACAAGAAATGCTTACTAATGGTGAAAGGGTAGTAAAGGAAACTCATGATGAGAACAAAAGAAATGTTAATCATGATTTCATAGACTCTAATGTGGGATTGAAGACCCACCATATTCCAAAAATTGATATGAGAGATTTTGATGGGAAGGATCCCGCAACATGGATATTACAGATGGAGCTTTTTTCGATCTCAATAATGTGAAAAACACACAAAAGGTACGTATGGCAACTTTATATTTGGAACCAAATCAGATTGTATGGTATCAATGGCTTTGCTCGCGTAAACAATTTATCACTTTGGAAAATTTTACGAAAGAATTGATAGCACATTATGAGGATACAAAAAGCAACACCTTTTTTAGCCAATTGATAAGTCTCAAACAAAAGGGTTCAATAATGGAGCACATTGAGGAGTTCCAAAAATTGAACATAAGGGTAAGAAATATTCCAGAGGAGCATAGGATTGATGTGTTCATAGGGACTTTAAAGGATAATATCCAACATGATGTTCGCCTTTGGGAACCTGGTTCATTAGAGAAGGCATTCAGGTTAGCAAGAAAAATGGAAAGCAAAATTATGGCAACCAGGAAGCATACCACTCACAACTATACAGACGGAAGTGTTGTTGCCCCCAGTCTTCCACAACCTATAAGGTTGACACCACAACAATTGGAAGAAAAAAGAGCAAAAGGGCTTTGTTACAGTTGTGATAGCAAATACACTAAAGGTCATAAGTGTGCTGAGAAGAAATTATTCTACATAGATTGCAAAGAGGAAGAAGAAAAGGAGCAAGAAAGGTCAAAAGAAGAGGAT
>APFE031257787.1:11313-25446 GCA_000404065.3 Pinus taeda
CTCATCTGAGGAAGTACAAACGTATGAGGTAAGCCTAAACGATATAAAATCTTTATACGCTGACACCATTTATTATCTCAAAAACGGGTATGCTCCAGCACACCTGGATCACACCAAGAAAAGAGCCTTGAGATTAAAGGCTAAACAATATAAGCTCATAAATGATGTTCTGTTTAAAAGAAATTATGATTCTGTGCTTCTTAGGTGTTTCGAGAAAACTGAAGCCGAAAAGGTTTTGCAGGAAATCCATGATGGACCTGCAGGTGGACACTATGCTGGAGATGCCACCGCACACAAGATCTTACGAGCGGGGTATTATTGACCCACACTGTTTAAAGACTCACACAGTTACGTGAGGAAATGCCAAATCTGCCAAACTACTGTAGGGAGACAAAGGAAACCGTCCATGCCACTACAGTAGGTAAACATTGAGCAACCATTCAGTCAATGGGGCTTGGACATAATAGGTGAGATCGTTCCTCACTCTTCTAAGCAGCATAGGTATATCCTCACGACAACTGATTATTTTACTAAATGGGTAGAAGCGGTACCTCTCAAGACAACAAATTCTGAAAACATCATTGAATTCATCGATCAATTTATAATCACTAGATTTGGATTGTTGTCAGCTCTAGTTTTTGATAATGCTTCTTACTTTTATGGGAATGCAATGACTGATTTCGCACTTAAAAGAGGATTCAAACTAAAATATTCGTCCAACTACTATCCGCAAGGAAACGGATTGGTTGAGTCAACAAAAAAAAACCTAATCAAGATTATTAAAAGGACAGTTGACCAGAGCAAGAAAAATTGGCACAAAACCTTGGTAAATGCTTTATGGGCAGATAGGATAACGAAGAAAGATTCAATCGACACTTCTCCCTTTAAATTAGTTTATGGGAAGGAAGTGGTTCTTCCAACTCACCTAATGATTCCCTCCTTGTCTTTAATACAGTACATCGATGAGGTATCTACTTCCTCCTTACAACTAAGACAGATGGAAATAATTAAATTGGAAGAACAACGAGAACAAGCTAAGAAAACCCATGCTCATCACCAAGCACTAATAAAATCCTCTTTTGATTCAAGCATAATGACCAGAAAAAACTTTCAAATGGGAGATCTAGTTTTGAAATGGGATAAAGCTCATGAAGAGAAAGGCAAACATACGAAATTCCAGAAAATGTGGCTTGGTCCTTTTCAGATTGTAGAAGTCATAGGCCCATCAACGTTTGTGTTGCAGGATTTAGCAGGTAGAAAGGATTCTTTGCCTGTTAATGGACAAATCCTGAAAATATACTTTCCATAGAAGATTACTCTTCTAAATTTTTGTAGGATAGCTTTTTTGTTTTTCTTCTTTCTTAGAAATAAAACCAGTTGTAGATGGTTACTACAGGAGTTCACTTCAAATGGACACCAAATTCTCTATTAGATTTTGATTTTTTGCTTGTACAAATAGTAAAAATTTTCAAAAAAATCTGATCTTTATTATTGACGGATAGAGTCCAACTTTAGCCTAGATATGATACTAATTCCAACTTCAAAAATTTTTATGAAAGCAACCTTTGGCCAAAAACTTGTTTTATATCAGCACAATGAAAGGTATCAATAATAAAATGAGTATTCTCTATAAAACTGCTATTTTTCAAACTCTATCATTACCATCCAGAGCTTCCTTAAGGAAAAACAATGGTTTCCTCCCTGCTAAAGAAAATCACAGCATTCAGAGAAATAATCCAAGAAAACACTGTATCTCAAAGAATAAGAGGTCTCATCACGAGTCGGCTTATCATGATCACAGATATTATAACTTGCTGACCTTGCCAACACTGTCCACCAAAACAGGGCAACGACTTAAGATTGTTGCAATCAAAATACAAGGGGTCTCATCATGAGCCAGCTTGTTCAGCAAAAGTGTAAATCAAGTGAATGACTGTGTCATAATTTGGCCACCAAACCAAGACATTGTTCTTTATAGAATAAGAAAAGAAAAGGTATCAAAATGGGTTTTTCTCTGAAAAAGTTGTAGATAGCCTTAAGCAGGATAAAGGATCATTGCTGGGTAACAGGTAACCCTGTCGAGGCTATGGACGCCTACTGGCAGCAGAGGCTCTACCTACGGTAAATGAGCATATTTTAAAAGGGCCAGCATAGCAGAGATGACCTCATTTTATCTTTAAAAGACCAAGTAATGGCTGGTATAAATGCAAGGACTAAACCTCAGGAAACAAACAATTGAAATAGAGAAAGGTTGAAACAAAATATCATTGATAGGATAAGACATAATGTACTCTATCTATAAATAACAAAGTTTAGACTAAATCAGAGATAACTGGTTCTTCCCAGTGAATCACCATTGTTGTGGCCACCAACAACCCCCCTCTTTGCTTGATATTAGCAATAACACCAAGCAAATGGGGACCCTTAATAAAAATTCAAACAAACAGTTTTAGGAACATTTTTGTTTTAAATCCTTAAAATGTTATCGCAACAAAGCAATGAAACGTTTCTTTTATGAGCATAATAAACTATGAAGGAATAATGCGAAAATCATCACATCACATTCACTATGAAACGCTCTTAAAAGAAAAACTTAAGAAATCTCCGATGGCCGATGTGCGACGTCGCATATCGCAACATCGCGTAAAGTAGCACACAATGACTAATTTTTGCGATCTGCGATACTACGATTATGCAATACTGCGATGCCACGATACTATAACACAAATCTGCGATCTGCGATCTGTGATGAGCGCGAATTTTCCTTGGTGCAGTATTCAAGGAAAACTGCCCATTAATCAAAATTAAGCGCACGCCTTAAAAAGGAAAATTAATGATTGTACGAATGACTGCTTTTTGTTTTTCGAAGAGTCAATTCGCTGTGAATGTCATAATTATGGACATATAAGATTTGAAGCTTTCATGTCAATCTTTATTACCATTACTCTTTTCCTTTGCGCAAACTATAAAATAGGAAATAACATGAAGCAATATTGCAGGAAACATCTAAGGAAAAGGGGAAAGGGCCAATGCTCAGAGAACACAGAAAAGACCTCTTCAGAAACGAGTGCCACATACGATAGGACTACAGATTCCAGAGTATCACTCAACAGATGCTGATGCCGATAGGTCCTCTGAAGCTCAGAATCAAAGGCGCACAAAAGCAGCATGATTACAAAAATACCTGAAACTTAAATGCCAAAAAGCCCGAAACGAAGAACGGAGGCAGTTTTCAATCTAGAGAATTGCTCAAAAAGTAAAGTCTTCTGATTCATCAAAGTCATTCACAAAGACAGAAACTGAAATAGAAAAAGCAAAACCAGTTTGAGGGAAATTTGAGTTATTACCAAGTATACACCCAGTCAGCGGGAGATTCTCTAAAATATTTTATAGTTTACCAGAAAGTGGTGCCAGCTCTTGTTACTTCTATTTTTATAGCACACACGAAAGGGGAGGGAAACCAACTGACTCTTCCCAACCGAATGTTGCGTGCTTACAGCACTAAGGAGCAAATACAAAAATAGTTTAAAGTCAGATTTAATTTTTAGAAATAGTTTGCTTTATCAGAAGGACGGTCATTTGAAAACCGGATCCTAAATTTATGTAATCAAGTTAATTAGCTAGTATTATTTAAACCCTTCTCAGGAATTTAGAGAAGGGTCCGGAGATTTGTTAAAAACTCGTCCTCAGAACATGCACTTTTGCGCCCTCGGAGGTGGTTTTGATGAATGGATGGATCAAGGTTTATTAATGTTTGCATTTGATATCTGCTATTGATGTTGCACTTCTGTACTCTTAGTAGATGTTAGAGCAAGGAGAGATAAATCATTGTTGCTTGAAGCTTATGAGTGGAACCAGTCATAAATGGTACTTTTATCTCTTGACTATTCTTGCTTATGTTCTTTAAGTGATTTATAGTTTCAGTTGTTTATATGTCATTGTATGAATGTATGAGTTATCATTTGGCACTTTTGTACGGTGGAGTCATATTATTTATGTCTGACATATGAATAATTTATTATGCGATATGCTGTTCACAACTATTTTGCCTAACTTCTTATGGAAAGTGGTTTATATTTAATGATTTCTATTCTTATGATAGCTAAATGATCTTTATTACCAGTTATTGTTCGAAATCTTTTTAGATCGCATAATAGAAGATATACACCCCGGGTTAGTGTAGATTATATGTGTTGTTTCTCACTAGATTACAATAGCATAGAGTTAGTTTAAAGAATCTGAATTAGATTAGCTTTAAAATACTCTTAGATCAGCATAGTTTAACTCTACACACACACACACACCCAAAATCGAGAAACTGGTCCCGTTATCCCTAGTCAGATCCGCTATACCAAAGGGATAAGGAGCTGCCAACCAAGGTCCGGACCGGGTGGGTATCCCCCTTGTTGTCGACCCGATTTTCGGGGCTTCAACAACATGGCATAACACTTGGCACATCTAACAATCCATTGGCACTATGTGGCACGTCTTAGCACCCCCTACATTCCTTGGCATGATTTGGCACTCCCTATCACTCCTTGACATGCCCTCGCAATCTAGCATGCCTTGGCACTGCCTAGCATATAACCTTGTAACTCCCTCCTTAACAGACCTATCACACACTCTTATTCATTCATTTCCATGCATTTGAGCTAGTTCTCCCTTGTGTTTCCATGACACTCCCTAACACTTCCTAACACCTGGCACATCTTGGCATGTCGCTCTGGCACTCTAGCATTCCTTGGCACTACCTATCATACCTTGTCACTCACTCCTTAACACACCTAGAACTCACTGACACTCCCTGTCACATACACTTATTCATTCATTTCCATGCATTTGAAACTAGTTCTCCCTTTTGTTTCTGTTTCACTCCCTAACACTCCCTGGCATGCATTCGCACACCCTAACACTTGGCACATCTTGGCATATCATTGCCCTGGCCTCTAGCATGCCTTAACATTGCAAATAATATCTTATCACTACCTCAACACGTGGAGCTCACTAACACTTCCTTTCACAAAATCTCATTCATTCATTTCCATGCATTATTTTGACCTAGTGGTCCCTTGTGTTTCCGTGGCACTTTGTAACACTTCCTAGCATGCGTGGGCACACCTTGGCACCTGGCACATCTTGGTCAGATGTTTCCTTCACACTCTAGCATTCCTTAGCACTACCTATCATACCATGTCACTCCCTCCTTAACACACTTGGAACTCGTTGCACTCCCTGTCACACACTCTTATTCATTCATTTCCATGCATCTTGAACTAGTGTTCCCTTGTGTCTCCCTAGCACTTGCTAACACTCCTAGCACATATTGGCACACCCTGGAACTTGGTACATCTTGGCATGCTTCCCCAACACTATAGAATGCATTGGTGTTGCCTAACATACCTTGTCACTCCCTCCTTAGCATGCTTGGAACTCACTAACACTCCTGATCACACACTCTTATTCATTCATTTCCATGCAATTGAAACTATTTCTCCCTTGTGTTTCCTGACACTCCCTAGCACTCCCTAGCATGTGTTGGCGCCACACCCTAACAACTGGCACATCGTGACATGCCTTAGCACTTGGCATGAATTGGCATGTGTTGGCATGAAAATGGGAATGGGGAAGAGACCCTTGGTTCATGCTCAAGGGGCCATCAAGGCTTCGTTGTAATCTAGAACAATGTCAACATTTTCACCTTACTGAGGGTAAGGAGTCTCACTTGAGGCGTGTCATGACTGAAGTGTGAGGGGGTAGAATGAGGCACCAAGGGAACCGCAACCCGCAACCGATCTTAACTCATAATAATTAAGTACCTATTGTAATCCAACCATACTATTATACTCACATTACCTTAGGAAATCATACAACATATAGATAGATATTTAAATTTTTTAAAGAACCAATATAGAACTCAGTTGTCTCTTTCATTACGCTTCATAGAAAGAAATACATAAATAATTACAGAACACTCGAAAACTGATCATCAACAACAAGAATGACCCAACCCATAGATCAGAGATCAACAGAGCAAGGGTGTACCCACCTTCCACAACTTAAGAAGGCTACATTGGTTCCTAGCTCGCTTGGTTCATCAACAACTAGTATTCGCCAACCGTTTGCCATCCTTTCATTTGCCTTTTATCCTATGCACCGCACCTAGACTGCCAATTCCACTTATTTCCTACTCGGCTGACTCTTCCTTTAGCTTCCTTTGCTCTCTACTTGCTCGACTACTCTTTCTCTCCCTCACCACCTTTCCACAACTGTCAGACCACTCATGGTTCCAGTTCCCCCCTTCAGTTGGCAGCTTCGCAACTCGACCGACGTCCCGCCACTTGTTCATGTCTTGTCCTCTCGTAAAAACTCAAAACGAAGACCCCAACAACATGCCTAATATGCCTTGGAATTGTCTAGCATGTGTTAGCACTTCTTGGCATTTCTTGGCCCATGTTGTCACTCCCTATTTGTCATGCCCTTATAGATAGCCTTACGTTTTTTGCGACTTGGGAAACCAACCAAGTCATTGAAAAAATAATGTTGTGCCTAGCCCTGACAATCCCCAGCACTCCTTGGCATGCATTTGCACAGTCTGGCATGTGTTAGCACACCTTTTCATTCCTTAGCATGCCTTGGCACTCCTTAGCTATGATGCCCTCACAACTACCCTTACATTTTTTGCAACATGGGAACTGAACCAAATCCTGCCTCAACTATAACAACAACTTGACCAAGTTACAATTACTACAACTAGACTATGCCTTGTTCACCTAAGAACTTCCTATAATTTATCTTAGTCTACTCGTGTTGAATATCAACTCATACAACTTAACAAGTTACAAAGACAAGACTCACATACAATTGTGGTCGTAAAACAACTAAGAAACAAAGTTTACCTCTTGACATGCCATAACACCTGGCATGCCTAACAATCCCTTAGCACTATGTAGCACATGTTCGCATCCCCTGCATTTCTTGGTATGCTTTGACACTCCCTAGCACTCCCTAAAACTTAGCACACCTCGTACTCGCTAACACTCTCTATCTCACTCTTATTCATTCATTTCCATATGTTTGAAAATAGTGATCCCTTGATTTTCCCTCGAACTTGGCCCTAACACTCCCTAGCATGTGTTGGCGCCACACCCTGGGACCTAGAACTTCTTGGCATGCCTTAGCACTTGGCATGTCTTGGCATGCCTAAAATGCCTTGGAATCGTCTAGCACATGTTAGTACTTCTTAGCATTCCTTGGAACACCTTGGCACTCCCTAGCTATCATGGCCTCATAGATAGATTTGAACTTTTTGGGACTTGGGAACCCAACCAAGTCATTGACAAAACAATGTTATGCTCAACCCAAATTCTCCCTTTGTCTGAAACTACTTTGTACACGCCTTATCACAACAATAGGATTGCCTCCTGCAAGTCATATTCTGAACTTCTCCTAACACACTTCGTCCTTGGGACACTTGGAATTCGTTGACACTCCTTGGCACACACTCTTATTCATTCATTTCCAAACATTTTGACCTAGTTCTCCCTTGTGATTCCTTGGCACTGGGTAACATACCTTTTCACTCCCTCCTTAGCACACCTGAAACTCATTGACACTTCATTTCCATGCATTTGAAATGAGTGCTCCCTTTTGTTTCCTTGGCACTTGCCCCTCACACTCCCTAACATGCATTCACGCCACACCTTGGCACCTAACACATCCTGGCATGCCTATCATGCCTTGGAACTATCTAGCATGTGTTAATACTTCACTTGTAAATAAAGAAAAACATCATTTTGTTAACATAGACAACTAATTATTTAAGTTCTTCTTTCACTTGTAAATAAAGAAAAAACATAATTTCATTAACATAGACAACTGCTTATTTAATTTGTGCAAGCTATGTCAATTAAGAAATCAACAAGTTTTCTTGTTTTGGTCCTTGGAAATGACAGTTCTGTTATGCTGGACAGTTACATCAGATTGAAGATATGTCGCAGCCTATGCTACATAGCATGAATTTGTATGGGTAGGAGTAAGAGAATTTTGCTCCAATTTACACTGCTCCATAAGCCCATCCAATCATAGCATAATTTCAGTAATTTGTTTCTCCAAAATATGGTTATGAATTAGCTCAAGCGTCCAAGGTTTTTGATTTTCCAAGGCTTGAGTTTTCCTTTCTTAAGAGTTAATCCAAAAAATTGTAGATATATTATCTCAGTTGTTATCTTTATAGCATGTACTCCTACAACATGTAGCCAAATCACATCTCAAAAAAACCATCAATATTAGAGTTACTAAATCATAAAAATCTTTAGTCATGATATCAAATACTACTACTTGCTTCCTTTAAGATCAACATCCCTTTACTTGGTTTATTTTCACATAATACTTAGAGTTCCCTTTTCCACATTCTTCAACTTGCAAACATCAATCAATATCTTCCCGAAAGAAATCAATTAGCAAGCTTCAACATCGTATCCATCAAGGTATTTGCACCTCCCTCTAAAGTTATCATGGCTCATTTTCATTTTTCAAGAGACCATATTGGATGTTGATCAATATCACCAGGTTTTATGCACAACTCTCATGCTTCTATACATCGAGTACCCATATGAAAGAGTCCTTATTTCATCTATTATTTAACCAAGACATACCAAGCACATGAGTCCTTATGCACATCTAATATTTAACCAAGATATACCATGCCAAGATATAGGCCCTAACTCCCATATACGATGTGGAAAACCTCATAATGGAACCCTTATCCTAGATGGAGGCCTAAAATCCCTCAAAGAAGGTTTATATTGTTCTTTATGGTATTTTTCATGCAGTGTAAGCCAAATAAGTTTCATTTTGAGCTTGACGCCATTGCTTTCATCACTTTTCCATGGTACAAGCCGAAGAACCATTCTTACTATGTGAAACATATTAATGTCACTAAAGATCCCCCATAGAGGCCTAAGATCCCCTATAAAGGTCATGTGTGGTTCTTTGAGAAGTAATTCACAAAGCTTAATCATCAAAGATTCAAATAAGGCATAAGCCCCTTATGTTCCTATTTTGACAAAGCCTACACTTGTAAGCATCATATGTGATTTGGAAGCCTTCTAATTTAATTAAGGTGCAATGATGAGGCTCCAAGACCCAACCGTGGTGTGTAAAACCTTTGAATGGTAGACACATCCCTCCTAGAGGCCAATGAATAAATTCCCTTAGAGAATATAATTATTGTGGTGATTTGAAACCCTTTTAGCACCACTGATTATTTAGGACTTAAGTCCCTTTTCTTAATTTCCTTCCTTGACCATAATAAAGGTCATGAGACCCATTCTTATTATGCGAAACACACTGAATGCCTATATCCTAGCTAGAGCTCTTGTTCATGGAAATTGAGCATGAGAAATATTAATTTAGGGACTAAGGCCCTTGTTTTCCTCTCCTAACCATAACATAGACACTAACTCCCATATGTTGTGAGAAATACCTCATAGAATGCCCATATCCCGACTTAAGACCAAATATCCATTAAAGAATATCTATGTGGTTTTTAAGTTTAACTCATAGCCCTTGATACTAAAAAGCTTCTTATAAGACCTAATGCCCTTGTTTACCTCCCCTATTCATAGTACATTCCTTGACTCCTATACATGGTGTGAAAAAATTCCTAGTAAAATTGATATCCTATATGCCCCTAAGATTATTTAGAAAAAATCTATATAATTTTTCAATGCCAAATTCATAACCATTGAACATGAAAATCATAATGCCAAATTCATAACCCTTGAAAAAAAATAAATACCAAATTCATAAGTTTTAAACATAAGATACTTCATTTTAGAAATAAAAACCTTTTTTCCTTTACCTCACATTAATTTTTATCACACTAATTCTTATTATGCCCTTCACTCCTACTAATTCTTATTATATATTTCTACTATATATTAATTCTTATTATACAAAGAATATTAATGGTTAGATATTCCTAGTCTGCCGCCCTTTTCCATGTCCATTGGTAAAGGCCTTGAGGACTATTAGTGTACAAAATCCTGTTGATCAGCAAAGGAGGGAAAGGAGTGCAACAATGGTGCCAATGAGGTTCAACGTTTCACGAAAATCCTGTTGATCGGAAAAGGAGGGAAAGGAGGGAAATGAGGGCAGCAACGGCGCCAATGAGGTTCAACTTTTCACAAAACTTTGGTTGATCGGAAAAGGAGGGAAATGAGGGTAGCAACGACACCAATGAGGTTCAACGTTTCATAGGAGGAGCATGGGCGCATGCAGGAATGGGAGGCTGAGGTGGAGGTGCTGGTGCAGGAGTGTGAAGATACCACCACTACCACAGATATTGAATATGAGCATGAGGCAGTCCATCATTAGAATGCAAAGTCTCCAAAACCTCAGATGGACGATAACTCCTCCATGGTCAGTAGCTGGTATACCAAAGACTCATATTTGGCCATGATTATTTCAAGGACCCAGAAGGATTTGGAGTAGTGGTCCAAGAGCTGTATGAATATTTTTTGAAGCCGTCAGAGCTCCAGGATTTTAGAGACCCACTTTCAGTCCACCATTGGGAAACCCATGGGTACTTTATTTAACTCTCTCTCTCAATCCATCACAAGTTGTAGTTTTAGTGTAATTATGATCATTTGTTGAATCTCATTTGGGTTTCATTCCGATGAGAAGTTGAAAAAGAAAAAACCATTTTCTAGGCAATCTTGGCCCAAATTTGGTAAAACAAAATTCTATGATTTCATCTATCTATGGAAGACAATATATCTGTGTTGTTTTGTTTTTTTATTTGTATTTCTGGGTCCACTCACAAAACAGAAAACCACTTTGACCATGTTTGGTCTCTTTGAAAGGAAAAGATAGTGACTGAGGTCGGTGGTGCACTTCCATTAGATATCGATGTGAATTTTGCCAAAAACAATGTAGGTAGGTAGGTAGACTTTGATGCCATTAGCCTTTACCTGTTTTATTGTTCTCAGCAAAATTCCTTTGAAACATAAATTCTTGTGTCTTTGCACACAAATGGCTTTTGTCATGAGGTACGTCTCGCCAAGAAGGATTTGGTATGACATATACTCATTTTCAGCTTATGATATTAGTTCTACAAAACCAAGTAGTCCTTGTATCCTTTCAATTCTCTCATCCCGTTGTGGTTAGGAATGAGAGACAATCAACATCTTCAAGTCAATGCTTATCACCACCAAGGTTGTGGGTTTTCCATGGCATTTTAATTCCAGACATCAACATTGAGCAATATTTGGAGATAATTTTTAAGCATATGCATTTTAGTCCCTTTGTTTTTGTAGTTGTATATGCGTATATCGACCGCTGGTTTCAACTCAATTCAGGGTTTTGGATTACTTCTCAGAATGTACATAGACTTCCCATAACTAGTGTGATGGTCGTTGCCAAGTTTCTTGATGATATTTGACTATCTTAGACTTGGTTATCCATTAATATTCTATTGGTGGTAATACTTCCAATTTTTTATCGTTGTTTCCTTATTTTCAGGAAAACAAAGAAATCAAAAGTATAAAAATCGTGAATATTTTTTAGGATCTTTTTAAAGATCTAAAAAATGATAACAATGAAAAATGATTAGGGATAGTGTTTGAAATCCTCCATAGATTTTAACTTCCTTGAAATGTACTGAAGGTGCCTTGTTCCATATTTATGTTTACAGCCATTCCCTATTTCTCTTAGGCTCAATGTTGCACTTGTGTTAGTGGTGAATATGAGTTAGGGTTTCTCTGATGAATTGTGATTGAATCGCTGGTTAATATCCTATATTAACTTCAAAATAATGTCATTCTGTAGTGGAGGTAGAGTGGGATGTTAGCTTGAATAATATTTGTACCAATACTTTCATTCAACATCTGTTAGGAAAATGAAAATTGTTTCATAATGGAAACCCATGTTAAAGTTCAATATTGTAGTTCATTGGAGATCCCTAGCCAAAGAAAATGACCTGTAAATGAGACCTTAAATATCAATGTTACTGGAGACCTTGAAATGAAGAAAAAATGGCTTAAATGAACCGTTTAGTATATTACTTTTGTTTTCCTCATATTTTTTCCCTGTATCTTTTGCACAAGCATTTTTCTTTACTATTGGTATCTAAGTAAGGTTGTTTTATATTTCAGTCAAATCTAAACTTTAGCATTTTGTTGAAACCATGAAGCCATGGGTTGAACACCTTTCATGGAGGAAAAAAACTTAGTGAGCTAGGGTTTCTAATCCTCTACAATCTCATAGCTTTGGCCATGTTTTGAAGTTTTATTACTTTATAAATTATGCAAGTGATATGGTTAATGTTTCTAAGATCTGGCACAAAACCCTTTGTTGTCAATGTTTAACATATGTCTAGAATTGTCATCTTCTTTTTAGCACGAGCTTCAAATTTCAAATTTTTAATGTTTTCTATCAGCCTATTGATTTCAGAGGACTTCGTTTTGTTTATGGACAGGAACTACAACAATGTGTATTATGCAAAAGTAGATGGCAATAGATTCATGAGATGCAGTGGGTAATTAAAAGCAAAAGACCTATTAGAAAAAAAAAATGTGAATTTGATGGGCAAAGAACTCCTTATGAAGCTGCAACTACTGATGAGTTAGAGGTTGAAACTGATGCAAGAAGCAGGGATGGCTATCTAACAAGTGATTCATCAGAAGCAGATATTTTGTGGAAATTCAAGGTACCAAATGTGGCTATTGTGACCCTAGTGGAGCATGTCTCACTAATCAAAAAGCCACCGCGGAGGATGTCAGAGATTCTTGAGAAAAAGTAACTTGCCTCTGTGCCTATTGTTATGATTATTTTTCTCATTATTTTTGAACATTGGAGGATGACATCCATAATTAACTTGACGGTATTTAAACTAGAAAATAATGCCATATTATCGAAAGGATAGAGCTAAGAAAACTATTACAATTTTTTTATGGCATAATGATTTAAAGTTCCTCTTCTCTAGCAATTTTGTCTCAAAGGTGCAAGCCAAGTTGAGACTCTTGTTGCCTGCAAAATGCATCAATTTAAAATTGAAAATGGACATTAAACAATTTAAATATTTTCTATAGAATTCCAGGCCAAGCTCAAGGCCCTCTTAGAGCTATTAAGCTTGAACGTAAGTCACATCTAATAATTTTGATTGTAAGGTGCCTTCTGGAGGATTGGAAGGGAAGCAATATTCATCTGGGGGGAATTTAAGGATGATTAATCCAGAGTTCTTCTGAGTAAGTAGCTCCCTCCAATAAATTTTAATCAGGAAATTCTTAAGGAAATGTAAGAGCATGAACCCATAACATCAACCCTCTTCAATTGAAACAAGCTTGGAAGTTGCTCATGCTACGCAATTTATTTTGTTTTCCATTCTTCCCTAGTTACGTTTGAAGGATCAACTGTCGAATATTATGCACAAAAGACTTTGCCCTGTCTTCTTTGGAAATAGGACATAAACAAGCTTTTAGATGTTTCTAAATGGAATACTCTTCACCTATGTCCTTCTCCTTTACGCCATGTGATACAAATGCCAATTTTCATATTCTTGACTATGGCGTTCTTCTTTTATACATGTGACCCTTGACTATTCTATGAAATCCTCCAAAATCTTCTTAAAGGATGGGAGCACCTCTCCATGCATGAAGCTAGTGGAATGTGACAAGTTATCCAAAATTCCTCGAAATATATGATTTGTGCCTTGGGAAATGTTAAAGGTACCCTCAATGGAAATACAAATAAAGATTTGTGGCAAAGTTCCCTAAATGTGAGATGTTGCCACTTGTGTAATTGTGCCTCCTTTTGGTGCTCAAACTGGCACCCTAGTTGTGCAAGGATCACAAGATGTCAGTTTGGGTCAACTCAGGGTTGTTGGCACTGTCACCTTATCATCGAATCCTCTCACTTTGGATTACTTATTGAATCTTGGCAGTATCTCAAAGCACAAATTGATGGGGTCTTTTATGTGATTAGATAACTAGCACTAAAAACCATCTCTACATTGCATGGTTCAACATCTTGATGGTCCCTATCCAATTGACCACAACTTTTGCATTCATTATTGCTTTAATTGCAACACTTCCAGTAGATATTGATGGTATTCATGAGCCTATTTCTGGTTCT
>APFE031257789.1:0-10480 GCA_000404065.3 Pinus taeda
ACGTGGTTCACCCAGTTTGGGCTACGTCCACCTCGAACAGCCAGTCCTTCCTTTCTATTATCCAGCAAAATGAAGAGACACAACCTACAGCAAAGCCGCTGTAATATCCTCTGTTTTCTCTCACAGTCTCACCTCTCCGTTTCTCGCTCACACACACAGAATACACATCTATATCGCCGCCTCAAATACAATACCCTCATACAAAGAGAGGGGTTGCTAGGGCAGAAAATGCTAAACTAAACATAAGTTCTACCGTCAGATCATCCGCCTAATGAACGGCCAGATTGACTAGAAATTACTATACTTTTACAAGGCAATTTTACAGTTGTTTTTAGCAGCTGCCCCCCCCTGGACCCCCCTGCAGCGAATATTTTACGGGAGGCGTTGCCGCCCCCATTTTGAATCTGGGGTCCAATGTGGTGGTACTTTTGAATATAGAAGATAATCAGGCTCCACACCCAACAAACCTTTTCATTTTGAAGAATGTGCCCTCTAAAGTCATCATATGAAGGGACTTTGAACCCTGGGCCAACAATAGCAATAGCATCAACTGCGGGCTGGAAAAATGGATTGTTCCTTGCAACGCTGAAAAGAATATCACTCCAAAGAAGAAACTTGCCCAACAACTTGTCAGCTTCTTCTTTCTCCCTTTTTTTAATAATTGAAGAGATAGATGGTTGTGAACCAGGTGTGGTTCTAGGAACAAAAATGATGAGGTATAGCTACAGGGTTGGTTGTAGATGTTGATGGTGAAGTAGAACCAGTACCACTCTCATGTTCACCTCGTAATCCTAACACTTTACTCCTCGCTAGTTAACTCTTTAAAGTTGACTTGGACAATTTGGTTTGCTCTATTTATTCCAATGATCTAAGCGCTCTTCAAATGATTTCTGGATTTGTGTTTGTGCAAGGCCCTACCTCATGTCCAAGAACTTGTGCAAGGTGATACTTCAATCTGTATACCCCCCTATCATATAATGTCCACATAACTTGCAAGTCAAATTTGATCTGTCAAACCCTCCATCAGGTTCACCAAATTCCCACAAAGGGTCCAATTTCCTTGGCATGTTTGTAACTTTGTTGAACTCTTGAGTTTTAATGTAAGATAAAGTTTGAAATTTGAAGCTAGGGCACAAGAAGAATTGCAAGTTAAAAAAATAAAATTAAAATTTACATTTTACATACAACATTTTGAATTTTTGACCCAAAAAAATCCCTTAACTCAATGCAATAATAATGGCAAAAAATACACATTAAAACCCAAGCAAAACTGATGGAAAAAAAACTAGGGCACAAGAGGAAATTAAACAAATAAATCTAATAATCAAGTTTTTGCATTTTTTACCAAAATAAAACCTCTCCACTAAATGCAACAAAAATGAAAAAAAAAACACAATCAAATCCAAATAAAAGGCATGCAAAATAAATGGGTGATAGAAACCCAATGAAAAACAAGAAAACAAAAAACAAAAAAATGGCCAAAGTTGATGCCCATACCTTAAAACCACGCTTTGCTAACGAAACTTGGTCCAAAATTGAAATTTTTTCGCTTCGGATACTAAATTCCTTCATGTTTCTCCTCTTTTCCCCTTGTATATGTGTTCTCCTCCTCCTTAGCTCTCACTCTTGTCGTTTGTCTGAAAAAAATGAGCAAAAAAACCAAAAATCATTTTTAAAACTCGTTGTTCTGCGGCCCCATGATTTTTTGGGATTGAATCACGATTTTTTGGCGATATTTTGACAAAAAAAAAAAAAAAAAAAAAAAAAATGGCGATTAAATTATTTTTGCGAAAAAAAATTGTGATTTAATCACGATGTTCACATCACTGGGTAAAACCATTACATGACTAAGGCCCCAATTTTGGAAAAAACAGTGTTATATGAAGTGTTAATTTGCCCATTTCTTTCAAGCTTGGTTCACTTAGATGCAATAATGATTAATGCACCAAATGGTGAAGGTTGCAACACTGGATATTGTGTGTAATTGGCAGGTGGTTCCATCTACAGGGCGAGACAACTTAACTGGGGTCCAGATCGTCCAAAGGGATATATTGACACCCACAGGTGATGCATTGAAAGCCATGGGACTCTGAATAGTTAGACAGGATCATTCATATCCATGGGCACCTTCAGCACCCACAGAGTTCTTGCACTTTGCCCTATATCATTTATAGGATGATGCTCCTGAACTAGCATGCCCCCAACCAGCTTAGCAATATTATAAGGTGACACAGTTGATCCAAGGCCCAAATGAGGTTACTCTCATGCCATGAGACATGAGAGGGCTAGCACCATCTTCAATGCACTCGACGTTGGAGCAGAATCAGGCTTATTCATCACCAAGAGACCCATGAGACCCATTTTTGTGCCCCAAGCCCAAAACTGCGATCCAAAGAGGATTTTGTTAGAGATCTAGGGGTCGAGCCCTACAGCATGATTTTAAAGGGCCTTTACGCTTGTCTTGGCACTCAAGGCCCCCAAGCAAGCCCTAGAAGGGAAATTTGCTAGCATCACGTCAACTTCTTGGTCACTTCGGTTCACATGTGTGGAGATATTTATGTTATTATCAAAGCTACAAGGTTGGCTTATGACCGTGCTTGTAGTTTGCTCGTTATTTTATTATTTGAGGGGCTTGTAGACTAAAATAGGCCTTAGAAGGACACATAGATTAGAGATTGTGTCATTCTCATCTCTCATCATCACTTCTTGGAATTTTTGCATCCTTAGAGGAACTTTCACTTGATCTTTTGTGGATGTTTGGAGATCTTTGGACGCATTTTGATGTTTGGAGCTGATTTTGGATATTCTTTGGAGCTATTCTTTGGTCTAATAGATGGAAATATTGCATGGTATCTTGTAAGTGTACTTTATCGTTGAGTATCTAATTCTTGAATGTCTAATGTATGGAATTATTGGTTCTATGTTATGTTAAATTGCACCCTAATTTGTCGAAGATAAATTTTGAACTGTTATCTAAACAAATATTGCATGCATTTCTCACACTTAACATGTGTTGAATTGTCCTAGTGGTGAACTCCTAGTAGCTCTCCAATAAATCTCCATTTTTCCATTGAGTGGGTAAATGCTAGAAATTTGGTTGCTGGGGTATCAAATTTTGGCCTCCCTAGGAACAAATTTGGTTATAGTTGTCATCCTAGACTCCATATTCCCAGGGGAGAAGGCCCTAGTCCAACTTGTTGGTGATCATTCTTAAGTTTTCTCCATATTTTTTCTTTCTCAAATTCGGCCCTTTCCAGGATAAGTTAAGAAACTAGGGCTTGGTGCTTATCCCTAGTCAAGAGGAGTTTTGCTAGTTGGAGAGCCTAAACATCAAGAGGATAGTATTTCCCATTAAATCTATCATTTTGGAGGCCATCTACTTCAATTTCATCCATAAATTTCCTTGCCCTAGTTGTTTGCCTTAGAGGGAAACCCTAGATCCCCTTCCTTCAACTTAAGGGCTCCATTGAAGGTTTCATGAGCCTTTCCATAACTAATATACATTTGTAAGAAACCTTTTCTCCTAGCCTTGACCTTGAGTTACTCCAACACTCGTCAAATAGGTCTTGTGCCCTTATTTCTAGGTCTCTTTATAGAAAGCAAATTTCTTCCTTGTGAAGACTTGAACCTAAATTGTATATTTCTTGAAGAGTTCCTCGTGAGATCATTTCACACATTAACCGTAGAATATTTATTATAAGTGATATCCCTCCTAATGGGACTCCTCCCATCGGTGAAAATTCATAAGAGCAGGGGGTATTGGCTATGCTGACAGAGGGCCATTACCCCATTGTTGCTTCATGGTCTAGTTTATGCCTTGCAAGGTTTCCCTCTTCAAGGCCTGCTAGTTTGTGTGGCAACAAGAAGCACCTAATAGAGTTGCCCGTTGACAACCTCTACCAAGGTAGCCAACACCTTTACGGGACCTAATCTAATTAGATATCAGAAGGTGATAGAAGTTTAAGGTATTAACATGCCCTTAACATACAACTTTGATCCTCTTACCCAACAAAAGAGGATACCCTAGGAGAATTTTTCTACTAATCATCTTCATCCAGCCAACAGCCACCAGCCCCTGACAACCACCTCAATGTGATGTGTCATTTTATCTCTGCCACTTGCATCAGCTATACGTTTCCTCGTCCATTTGTCAAGAGCACACGTTAGAAAATGGGCCATCTGATCCAAAAGGTATGTTATTCATTGTGCAATCAAGTGATTATGTATGCTTTTCATTTGGGCATTTTGCATGGATTATTGGGTGACTTGGAAGAATGAAGGGTTTTGACCGTGGTTTTCTTCCCTCACCTTAAATGGGGAGTTAATCTTCAATCTTATTCCAATTTAGGAAGCAAACTACTTGGGAAACCCTAATTGAGATAGCATGGACCTGTTTTCCCATTCCATATTTATCTCTTCCCTCCGTACATTACAAGCCTTAAGCTCCATCTCCCATCTTTGGGTCCGCATGACCATGGGTCCACTAGGTCATAGCACACCCCCCCCCTTGTCCACATATCTCGGTCAGGGCCGAAAACGTTGCCCCAGGAGGTTGATGCAGCTAAAAGAAAAGTAAAAAGCATATCATGGCCACAAGCAAGAAACAAAAGAAAGGAAATCACAAAATGCAAAAGATCTTCAGTACATCTATATTAGCACGTGGGCAAAATCCAAGCATGACCTCTACCCATATCATTATGGCCATCACCCGGTTCCTAGGGCCAATGTTGCCCTATCACATCATTGAAAAGGAACCCTTGCATGTCCCCACCCCTAGTGGGCGATGAACTACCCCACCTTTAAGGGGGTAACCACTGCTACATAGCATTCATAGCATGCTCTCATTTCCTATACCCTCGAGCAGTAATACAAAAAAAAAATCAAGAAAAGGCAAAGGGCAATAAGAGGGGTAGAAAAACAAAGGTCGAGGTAACCCGTGCATCCACGATTGCTCTCTCCTCACATCTGTGGACTTCCTCATTATAGCTACCCATTTGACCATGGCAGCTGGCCCTGAGAGCCCTTTCATCACCCTTTCGCTCCATCATTATTCACATGCCACCTATTGATTGAAGGACGTACCAGGGTCTTGTCTTTCCCCTTGGGGGTTGGAACACCTAATAGGATCATCTATTAGCCACTCTTACCTAGGGATATAACACTATTACGTGATCAAAGCCCCAAATTTGGAAAGGAAGCCCTGTATGAAGTGTCAATTTGCCCTTGACTAACAAGCTTGGTTCACTTAGATGCACTAATATTAGATTATTGTACCTAATGGTGAAGATGTAGCACTGGACATTGTGTGTGATTCAAAGGTGGTTTTCATCATGGGTTGAGCAACTTAACTGGGGCTCAAGTCCACTAGAGGATCATTATGACACCCGACAAGTGAAGCGTTGAGATCCATGGGACTCCTGTTACTTGCAAAGCATCATTCCATTCCATGGGAACCTACAACACCCCTAGCAGTCTGCACTTTGCCCCACATTATTCATGAGATGATGCACTTGGACCGGTATGCCCCAACTAGCTTAGCAGTGTACACATGGTTTGGCAGTTGATCCGAGGCTCAGATGAAGTTTGTCTCACTCCTTGAGACATAAAAGGGATAGCACCATCCTCAAAGCCCTCAACATTGGAGCAAAATCAGACTATTCTACCGCCAAGAGAGCCATGAGGCCTATTTTGTGCCAAAAACACAAAACTGGGATCCACACAATGATTTGCATGGAGATTGAGGGGACAACCCTAGATCATGATTTTTGGAGCCCTCTACACACACTTTGGCACTGAAGGAGCCGAACTCACGCCCTAGAAGGGCCTACGCATGCAAGACATCAACATTTCAGCCTCTTTGTGGGTTAATTGTTATGTTTCTACGTTGGCTATGAGATTGGCTTGTAACCTCACTTAGTATTTGGCCATTATTTTATGACTTGAGGGGCTTTTGGGCTAAACTAGAGATAATTGAACTCATATAAATTAGACAAATCTCATTTGATCTCTCTCATCATCATCACTTGGAGAATTCAGACCTCTTGAACGAACTTGCACTTGCTTCTTTGTGGCTATTGGAGACTCTTCGAATGCATTTTGATGTTTGGAAGTTATTTTAGATTGTCTTTGGAGCTATTTCTTTAGTCAATGGATGGATATGCTATATGTTATCTTATAAGTGCCTATTGTTGAAGATTATTATTTTGAATTGTCTAAAGTATGGAATTGTTGTTTTTAGATTATGCTTGATTATGCCTTCATTTGTTGAAAATAAATTTTATAGGCTATCCAGTTGAAAATTGCATATGATACTCATTGTATAACATGTAATGAATGTTCCTAGTGGAGGAATTCTTATAACTCTCCATCAAACTCCATTTATCATTGAGTGGGTAAATGCTAAAATATTGATGCCTAGGGCATCAAATTCCAGCCTCCTTAGGAACAAATTAGGCTTATCTAGAGCATCTTTGACTCCATATGCCCAAAGAACACGGCACTAGCCCAAGTCTTTGGTGATCATCTCAAAATTTTCTCCATAAATTTATCTCCTTAAAATCAGTCATTTTAAGGCTAGAAAGAAAAACTAGGGCTTGTGAGAGAAATTTTAGAGATGAGGTTTTTTGGTGTTTTGAGAGCCTAAACATCAAGAGGTAGGTCTCAACTACATGATTTATCAGTCTAGTGGGCATACACTCAAATTTCATCCATAAAATCTCTAGCCCTAGGTGATGCCCTAAGAGGGAAACCCTAGTTTCTCCTCCTTCAACTTGAGGACTTTCTTGAGGGTTTCATGAGCTTTGGAATAGTTGATTATCATTGCAAGAAACCCTTTCTCTTTGGTCTTGACCTTGTGAACATTTGTTTTCACCGAAAATCTCAAAACCCTAGGTCTTGAACCTCATTTTCTAGAGTCTTTCTTTAAGATTGTTTCGCTTTTTGGAAGCCTTGATTCATTATTGAGCCTCTCTTTCGAATGAGCACTAGCTTGATCACTTTGTGCCTTCTACCTAGCTTATCTATTCTAAGTGGTCTCCTTCCTACAGGGACTCCTCCCATTTGTGAAAATTCGTAAAGATCAAGGGGTTTGGCTGAGGTGACATTGGGCTTCTACCCCATTGTTAGGACTTAGTCTAGCCTTTTGTCTTATAGGGTTTCCCTCTCTAAGGCCTACTAGATTTTGTAGTAATAGGTCCACTTAGATGCTTATATGATCTTAGTCTCTAATGAATGGTTGCTTTCACTGGAGTTTAAGTTGGTCTTGTCAAGTGGTCCTATTACCTACCAAAAGCAGATGACCCCATAGGAGAATTTTTCTCCTAGTTATCTCTTCATCCGACAACCAGCAGCGCTTGACAACCATCAACATAGCCAATTATTGTGTCATTTGATCTCCGCTCCCTCTATCAGTCATATGTTCCCTTACCCATTTTCAAGAATATGTTAAAAGGTCGGCAATACAACCCAAAAGGTATGTTTTTCATTGTGCAATCGGATGCTTACGCTTGTTTTTCTTGGGCATCTTGGGCATGGATTATTGGATGACTTGGAAGAAGGAAGGGTTTTGTCCATGGTTTTGTTCCCTTACCTTAAATGGGGGGTTAATCCTCAATTCTAGTCTCATGGAATCTCCCCTATTAACCTATGGTTTTAGGAAGGGCACTACTTGGGAACCCCAATTTTGGTAGCGTAGTCTCGGTTTCTTGTTCGACATTTTCACTCCCCTCCGCACATTACAAGCCATGTTTCATCATTTTCCTAATCTAGGTCCACATGTCCACTATATCCACAAGGCACTGGCACTGCCCTTCCCCTTGTCCACATATATAGGTCGGGCTTGGGAATGCTTTCATGGAGGTTGATGCAACTAAAAAGCATATCATAGCCACAAGCAAGAAACAAAAGAAAACAATATTATAAAATGAAAAAGATGGATAGGCTATTAATTAGCATGTGGGCAAAAGCCAAAACATGAGCTCTACCCCTTATCATTATGGCCATCACCCTAGTTCCTAGGGCCCATGAGTGGGCCCACATTATTAAAGTAACCCATGCACATCCCAACCCTCAATGGGCAATAAATTACGCCACCTTAAGGGGGTAATAACTGTTTCACATCATAGATAGCATGCTCTCATTTCCTGGAGCCCCAAGTAGTAATACAAATAAAAATCAAGAAAAGGCAAAAGGAAAATAAAGAGGGGTGTAAAAACAAAAGCTAGGGTAACTCCTGCATCCATGATTGCTCCCTCCTACATCCATACACCCAATATGTGGACATCAATGTTGCAATAACGCAATCAGGATTAAATCGGTGAGGGTCCAAAAAAGGAAAAAATCGTAAAAAATAGGATAAAATCAATAAAAATCGGCAAAATTTTAAAAATACAAAAAACAAAAAAACAAAAAACAAATCATTTTTTTTATTGTTTCAGTATCTAAAGCATCCACAACATAAAATAAATACATTGACACATAAATATGAAAAGAGAACTAACATAAAAGATGTGTAATATGTCTAGTGCTACATCACACATAACAATGAATCATGCCCTAAATACTAAGTCTTGACTTGGCCTCAAAATATCAACAAAAAATATAATAATGTATCTCATATCATGAGTCATATACAATGAAATGAACCAACGATTTCCTCTGCCCCTCCTACAAGAAAATGCAACATCTTTCCCTTTAGATGAAGAAGGCCCTGGGGCTGGCATTGGACTCTAATGTCCACTAGAAGCTGAAGAACTAGGAGCCATGGGAGGTAAACCATGTCCTCTACCGGTGACCATGGTAGGTGGTGTCACCTCCTCCTCCTCCTCCTCCTCTACAGCTGTTACCCCCTCCACTATGTCCTCCTATAACCAATCAGGGGTCGATTCCATTATAGGCCTCTCGCCCTCAGCGCTCCATGCAGAAGTGGTGTCAATCCCATCCAATGAGATGACCTCCACATCAAGTGTCCTCTCAAGTTGCCTCACTCACAATCAAAGATTGTAGTAGACGTAGACCATGTCGTTAAGGCGTTGGGACTCCAACCTGTACGAGAGTCATAATAAATTAATAATTATAAAAATAATAAATTATATCTTTTATTATTTAATGAATTCAAAAAATTAATTGGAAAAATTTTAACCTATTGCGCTTCTTGGTGTGTATTTTTTTAAATACACTCCAGCTGCGCTCACATCCGGAGGAGCTACATGTTTGCCTGAGCACTCAATGGAGGCTTGACATATAAATCAAATAACCTTGAGCATGAAACCAATGCCTCAAGAATGACAATAATAATTTTATTTTTCTCTTTACATCAAATACATAAATTCATGATTACTATTGAGAAATCTAGGGCAGAGACAAGAGTTGATTTCTCTAGAAATGATAACTGCTTGTGAATACTTTCTACTTCTTTTGATTAGGTTCTTCTTTAGCTTGATTATTATAATGTTCTTTTCATCAAACAGCTATCAAAATATGAACAACAATGAGACAAGGGACACAAGATGTAGGATCATCTAAGGACCAAAACCTCTCCAACTTGAGAGGAAAACCAAAACGAATTCTTCTTCTTATAGAATCTTCAAGTGATGAATTCCAAGACCAAGACCCTTGACTTGACAACCTCTCCAAGACCAAATCACAAGACCTTTTGAACAACTTCTCCTTCTTGTCCAAGTCAGCAATAGTCAAACTGACTCCTTGTACCTCTATCCTTGGCTTCTCTGAAATTTGGCCTTTTTCCAAACCTAAAACCACTGCAATTTCGCATGTGTCAACTGGTTGGAGGAGTTTGGTGATGCTTTTCTTCTTCGCTGGACTTGAAGACTTCCCTTTGTGATCTTGGCTAGCAAGAATGCTAGTTTAGTGACCTTTTTGTCGTCTTTTTCAAAGATTGATATGACCTTACCGCAGAGACCCTAATTTTTGTCACACGTGTGAGGAAGACCCAAAAAAATGCCAAAAATTCTTCCCTCCTCTTCTCTTTCCCTGTGCTAGATGAGAGGCTTCCTTCTAGTGTTTTTCGCACTTCTTTGATTTCAGAGGCTTGATTGGATGCTCTTCAAGTGAGGCCAAGTCCTCCTTTATATAGTAGTTTCCATGCAAAATAAATCAACTTATGATTGGGTCTAGGCTGACTTCTCCTTCTAGAACAATCTCTAGCTTCTTTGGAAGGCCGACTTGAATGAGTGCTTGTGACGAGGTCTTGGAGGGTTTATGACAGATAAATTCTCTTTTACAATATGTAACTTGCTCAAATGGGTCTTCAATACATGGCATTGACTCAATTTACTTTATGACTTAATGACCAAACCTAATAGCTCACAATGGGAACTTCAACTTGTAGGAATTTACAGGGTAAGTTCCTTAGACAGAACACCAAAGGACACCGCTCACAAACAGATCACAAATCAATACACCAATATTTTTGACGTGGTTAAAACCCTCAAAGAGGGAAACAGTCCACGGCCTGAGCCAA